>QYAH01000586.1:0-17862 GCA_003988945.1 Chaetoscypha palmicola
GTCCTTCTGCGCTTTGATCTCTTACAACACTTGGTGCCAAGTTGGTGCACGGTGAAGTATATATATAGACGTGCTATAGTTGGCTATAGACCCATGATAATACCCATAATAGTATCTATAAGGGGACCACACACACTTCTTTTAGACAAAGCTTGTTTTACGCTCGAAAAAAGGACAGTTCCGCCGAGTAAGAGATAGTATATGATACTACTATTCAAGTATTTGACGCTCCGCTGCCCACCCCGTCACCCTTTGCCTACTCTTGATACGTACAGTGATTCGCAATCATTGATTAATAGGTTCATGAGATTTTGGAGGTCCTGGCTTGCATGCATATTCGTAGTGCCGAACCGAAGGCAAGAGCAAGGCAAGGTAGTAAGCGAAGAACGGATTTATGGAACGGAATATGCAAGTGAGATCCTTCCGTTCTATGTTCATCTCACCCGTCCCAGCCTGCTACCTCTTCCTTTGGGCGTCTATTCTTCACTATATTGCATTGCAGTACAGTATATGGCATTGTAGTACGGTGCGGCACGATGTCTATTTGAGTGCTGGTGTTTTATGATCTTTGTTGAGTTGATTGGAGGAGTAGGGTCGCTTTAGTCGGTGCGAACTGCACCTCCTTGGAAAATTAGATTTTGGGAGGACTTCGACGCGTGGCAAAGTGCGTGCATGAAAGTCACTTTTAAGTTGAAAGTTTCAATCGTCTCAATTGGTCAGACTTTTGACATAAGAGCGCGATATCGGGGTCGATGAGATGTCTATGCAAGTGCACAAAAACCATATTATTGGGAAAGAAGTTTTTACTATATACTTTATCTCGAAAACTTCGGTCTTCTCGGGATTCTAGAACTTTTTCATCAATGCATCCATCCCCGATTTTCGGCTTCATATACTTTATATTCGGGGTCTTAAATCTTGATTTTACTAGCGTTTGCCAAAGTTTCTCGCAGGTGCAGCTGCAGTTGCTGGGTCTATGTASCTGTGCGAGCGCACAGTCTTTCCTCAGGATCTGTGAGGAACTCTACCATATTACCGGTATCTTGTTCTCTTTATCAGAGGTTGAGGTGTTTCTGTTGGGGAATAATAATAAAAAGTTCCTTGGATGAAATTGGGTGTCGTTCGACTTCGCTTAGACGCCTGCCCCCCTTTCTTTAAGTAGTGTTCCTGACCCTTTTTTGCTCCACCCCGTTTCCTTGGTTTCCTCGCGCCTTTAGTGTTCCAGTGCGCATTGGAATTGGGACCGAATATATAGTTCCCGTCGGGTAGAAAATTGTTGGGTTTTGCGCTAGGCATCGAGTTATTCTAGGGGCGGGCCGAAAGTTCGCGGCCGAGAATACCGAGAGCCTCTAGTGAAGCCGACTTAAGGTTGTTCAACTACAGTATGGTTTTCCAAACGGGCTAAGTTGACATGAGTCCTTGAATTATATTGAGATCAAACACCTCGTGGGTTGATGTCTTTATATTTGGGAGTATTAATTAGTTCCCGGTCTAGCTTGAATGCACAATGTCTAATTCATTTGTCTCTGAATGTTGTCCTTAATTGTCTCTAGATGGACAACTATCAGATAGCTTGAAGAGAAAGTGACTTGATGAGCTACTCCCTGACTAATGTTGTCATTTGGAATCGAGGTGTATTCAGCAGTATTCTTTCCGAAATAGCTACCATCATTCGTGCTTTCGCAAGTCACACTACACAGCTAACTCTCACACCTCTCTTTCCTCCTCCACCTATCTAATCCACGACTCCTCTAACACCACCCACTCCTCATAACAGACATCTCCCCCTCTTCCCTCGGCGCGCACCTAGCCCACATCCTCTCCTCGCACTCCCCCTCCCACCTCCAAACCATCACAACCACCCTCCACACTGCCCATCGCCAACATTTCCCTCAACCTCTCCTCCCCCCAGTCCATCCACGCCGCCTTCTCCAAAATCACTACCCTCCTCACAAACCTCAACACCATAATCTACATCCTCATCAATACAGCCGGCCTCACCACCTCCACCCACACCCTCACCCCTTCCGGACACGAACTGCAATTCACCGTAAACCACCTCGAACAATTCCTCCTCACCTCCCTCCAGCCTCCCCGCATTCTAAATACCAGACGCGCATTATAAATACATCCTYAGAAGCACATCGCTTATCTCCAATCCGATTTAGTGATCTCCACYAGATGCGCGGAATCTGGGATGTACCTGYTGATGAATAATCCCGAAGAGGCTTGCTAAGTGGTATGTTCGGAGAAGGAGATGGAGGGGGTACATAGGCGCTGTAGCGTATGGACAGAGTAAAACTGCGAATTTGCTGCATGTTGTTGCGCTAAGGAGGAGGGTTGAGGGGGTTGGTGTTTGGGGTGTGAATCCTGGTAGTAAGTCGTCTCTTACATTTCTTTGTGGGGAGAGGGGAGGGCGGAAGGACTAATGTGGAAGGGGCGGTAGATATCATGATATCTCTCCCTCGAGGATTAGATTCCCATGCCTTATCCAATTTGCAAAAGATTCAAGACTGGAAGACACATGATTAGGGCGTTGCTACGCTTTTGGTTGCGGCGTTGAATCCTAGCTTGAATCGTACGTGCACTCCTTTTGAGCCTRAGCTATGAGTCTGGGTGTTTGTGAGAGAGGTAAAGAGGGAGGAGGGTGTGAATGATGATTGGCTAATGTGATGGTCTTGTGATCCAGATGAGCAGGGTGTTTATTTGAGTGATTGCCAGATTGTGAGACCGTCGAGATGGGCGTGTGATGAGGAGAGTGCGGAGAGGCTTTGGGTGGTTAGTGAGGAGATGGTGGGGTCGAAAGGGGGAGTAAGTTGTGACGGYGAGCGAGGAAATGGTGGGCTGGCGGGGGCTTAGATGATTAGGTAGTGTTGGTGGATTTATAAGGAAATCAAAATGATCAACTTGAATCCAAATAAGATGGTTGACTGCGATGTGATTTGATTTGTTAGTATCAGCAAATACGTTTAATTCCTGATATTCTTATATAAAGAAACAAGGACTCTATTTAACTCATCTGATTTCCGCCGTAAATATAAAGCTAAATAGAAAAGTAAGACGCAAAGTCAGATTAATTTCCAAGTAATTTGTAATAATAATAGATAAAGTATGTCCCATTAAGACAGCCCTACTCGGGTATTATAGTGCCTCGTAATATGTGATATCGACATGATTATCGCCGTGTACTTAAGGAGATGTTTGCAGAGAGACGGGACGAAGTCTCTCATAAACTATACAAAACTATGAGGCTTAGAAGATTGATTTTTGTTCCCGCGGTCTAGAAGCGAAGAGAGTTGGTAGATTGTATGGGAAAAGAGGTTGAACTTGAGGAGGAGACTACCTTGCTCTCACGGACTACTTTGGAAGTATAATACCAGTTGACGACTATGTACTTGGATTGTGTTGAGGCTGTGTATTGATACTTAAGTTGAATTTGTTAAATTTAGTTTGGAATTCCGAATTGATTTTGATAAGATCATTTGATACACTAGTCTATGTTACTTGGGGTCGTTTTTATAGAAGCATGAAAAGGCTGGTTTATTTCTTGCGTCGTGAGAATTGTCTGCTATCTAGTATCAAGCCGTTGTTCATCTCAGGGCGCCTATTTTAGATCGTTGATAAAGAGTACACATTTGAATCTGTGAAGAACGGTGTGATCCTCCCGTCGTATTTTGAGATTGTTCAACAAGCCTTCGTCCATATTTGGATCTCTATAAGCATCAACGCCAGCCCAATGCAAGTCTCCATCCCATCTAAACGCCTATTACCCTCATACTCACCAAGCCCCTCCCTCACGCCTTTCCACCTTTAGCTTCCTCCCTCAACCGTCCAATAACAACATCCACAGCTTCCATATCACTAGCATCTACATCTCCCTCAATCGTCTTCCACCCCTCTATCCCCTTCAACTCCTTAACCAACTCATCCATCCCCGCCTGAAAATTCCTCACCACACTACTAAGCGCATAAACAGCCTTCCTCCTCCCCGCACTCCCCTCTTCCTTATCAGTCGCCAGTTTCACCAACTTCGGAATCCCACCCATCTCCACCAACTTCTGCTGACATTTCTCGTTATTCTGTACCGCCGTCCCAATACACCACGCAGCCATCATCCTCAACTCCCCCTCCTCATGCGCCAGCAGTCCTAGCAACGGCTCCCACAGCCCCAACGGCGCGAGGTTGTTCGCATTGTCCAGGTTCTCGATCAGCTGTTCGAAGTTGTCGAAGGCGACTAGTTTGTCGGAGAGGGAGAGGTCGGTAGAGGGGGACGTGATGGCTTGCATTGATTGGATCATGAGATCTGCGTCTGAGGGGCCGCCGAAGAGGGACGCGAGTGCGGCGGGTGTGAGGGTTGATGAAGGGGGCGCCGCGGCAGGGTCGCTGGCAGTTGCGGAGGAGTTTTCGACGGACCATTTTAGGAGGGTTGAGAGGTTGGGGTCGGTCGCCATGGTTGTGGTTTTGGGTGGTGTTGAGGTGAGGATGAGGGTGTTGATGGCGGGGTGTTTTTGTGGGAGGTGGGGTTGCGATTTCTTTGATTGTGGTTGTTACAGATCGTTTAGGCGTGGATAATTGAGGTAGTAGATGACATGAATTATAGCGAGTGTGCAAGTATTCTATAGATGTGTTTTGGAGAATTCGCGGTGGTTTTGTAATTTGTTTTGTGTCTTGTAGTTCGACTTTGTTCTCGAGGCTTCCAGTTCGCAATGGAAACTTTTGAGAATGGCTTGGTACACTCTCTAGATTGATAGACACACGATTTGAGTGGAGACTTAAAATCACCCAACGGTTTAAGCGAATCACTGAGAATACATAAATCCATAAAAGCTGTCAAAGAATAGGGGAGCTAAGAAGGCGAAGTGGCAGAAGGATGTACCCTGGTACGTAGTATCAATCATGATGCTATGGACTAGGTACGACACAGACAATGGACATAGTACTTACCAAGGTAGGTAGTGATACAGTGGGTCACGTGATGGCTCTCTTGACAAAAGGTACGGTCCGGACCTACCCGACTCTGTCACTTACTCAATTACGTCATACATATAAATTTCGTACTAAACAATAGATTAGGATATAGCCGTTGACCAGTGGTAAGTCATAAAGTCAACCTTGCAAAAGGTACGAACTGAAGTTTAAATCGGCATTTATCRGGTCACGTGTGGGGAGCTTAGTCAGTAGATAGAAGCAAGGGGGTTCCTCAATGTCGAAGGCCAACTAACGTTCTTACCTTGGATATATAATCGTTGATATTCCATCGGCTTATGTGCTCAGCTGTAAAGCAGGTACCAGTGTCCCTCGTCAAGGCACGACATTAGGACCTCAGGACGCCGGACCCACCCTTTGCTGTGTGAACATTCTTGGTAACGCTCGAGATTATCAGCTTTCACTGTGACATGGTCGTACTGAAGATTCAGCTTTCGCGCAAATTTTTCTCTATAGTAAACATGCAAATATGAAGGTATGTTGAGATCTAGAAAGAACTCTCTAGACAAGAAGCTAAAGTGCAGCTCGCTTAAGGTTCGTGGATGATAGGGAGCACTTCCTTATAAATCCAACATCATGGCCCCAAAGGGATTTCCTGTTGAGATTTTTGGACTGAACTTATTCTCACCTCTTTCATGTAGCTACGAGGGCCCGCAAAACTGTTTCGACTACGCATTGTGAATAGTAAAACAGCAATCCTCCACCTTATGTGTTCATGGATATGTAGATCTGATAACCATAGGTATCTTCAACACCCTCCAATTGGGGGCAGCCAACCTATGGATTGAGTCCAGGATTCGCGCGGAATCGAAATTATCACCACAGTTAATGGGCCGGTTGATATATGCTCATCTACATTACGAACCTGATCATGAATGTTTCTCTGATCTCGCTGCTGCTATTGATATTGTTTCCCCGACTGCAGGCCCGGAACATGAGCAGAATATGTTGAAGATTTGTGAAGCCGCCGCAGAGTACTTCTATCGGATTCCAGATCTCGCCTTTATAATTTACCTCCATCATGACAGGATGGACAGTCATAGAATGAGGTATGTTGTTCCGTATGAGGCAAGGAAAATGGCAAACATTGCTGAATTGAGTGTCGCTATCATTCTCAGCAACCATTCCTYGGCCGAAAAAATTCTAGAATCTAAGAATGTTAATTTAACAGGCGAGAGCTGTGATTTTGGACAACTACTGCAGCTTGCCACAAGATGGAGTAATGTCACGATGATGAAATTATTTCTCTAACACGGTGYTCACCCATGTATTATCTAAGAACCGGTTGATMATCGACTACTAGCTCTATTTCGGTGCAACGAGGAGCAGTATATTTATACACATCCTTGTTATGGTAGCGCGATGCGCGTTGCTTGTCTAGTGGGGAATATGGAGAAACTTAATTTTCTGATTCATCTCCCTAATTGTGAAGTCAATGAGACTGAAGTCCTGCAAATCTTCTTTGCTGCTGCTCGAAATGGCCATGTGGACATCATCCCTTATCTGAATGAGCATAGCGGACATTTCAAATCTTTGGCGGTCAATTGGAAGGAAAGAGTATTCCCGGTTGCGTGTTTGTATGGTCAATTGAATATGGTAAAGTTCATGGTCTGCGATCTGAATGAAGGTGTGTACTTGTTTGTTCCACATTCACTGTTTACAACTACGTATATATGTCCCGCTTTTTATCTAGCTAGCACCTCCTTCCTTAGTCTATAATCCATTAATCAATCACAGAATCAAACCCAATTACTACGGACTTCTACTACGAGTGACGAGGTTCTGTAGCACGGGTTACGAGTGATACACTATTCAAGCGCTTACACTCTAAGGGTTTGTATTGGGGTGTACCTATTAGCTCCAGCAGTGCCATCGAACTAGCAGCGCGCCAGGGTCGCATAGATATTGTGAGTTTCTTGCTAGATTACGGTCCCCACGAAGAGTCACTTCAAAGCAGCACTCGCTGTTCAATCTTAAGGGACTACAAGGACGGAAAAAACCTGGTCTATCAAGAAGCCACTTCCCTCGCCGTGAAACACGGCCACCTCAAAACACTCAAAGTACACCTCGAAAAAGTGTTTAACATCCGAGATCTAGATATTGGTCGCGCCATATTCCAGGATGCAGTCCGCTATGATCATATCCATATGATTGAACACTTACTGACTACCGGTTTTGATACTGACTGCCGAGCTTTATGCCACCCCAAATCTTGGACAGTATGCCAGACCGCTCTCGCAATCGCGGTCACACTTGCCAACGTTTCCATGGTTGAGTTGCTTGTGCAAACTGTCTCAACAATCAGAAAAAAGGCCTTTCTCGGCGATATGATGAGCATGGCTGAGACTCGTGGAAGTCATAATGTCATTGCGCTATTACGACAGGTCAGAGGAAACGAGGATTACGTGAATGAAGAATCTCTTGAGGAGGTATCCGTGGATGGCCAAATGAAGGTTGAGTCCGAGGTTACTGGTGAAGACAAGCATTCGAACGGCAGGAAGATCATCGATCTGCCTCCAGAATGGACAGGGAAAGATTGGTAATGTCTTTTATGGCTGATAGTCTCACCTCGACCTTGACAAAGCTCCCCTTTAGACCTGACAACGAGAATTACGCCTTGGGACACTCTGGATTCCTGAACCGTAGGGGAGCTTCGTTCTTTATCTTCCGAATCTGGATAATGAGCAGCGAATGCTTCCGGCGCAGATAACTCAAGTACTCAGGGAGTAGCCATGATGCGCTGATAAAAGCAACAGAGGACTAGCACCTTGGTTTCCCGTGCGGGAACAACCAATCCTCACTTCACTTCTCTTCTTCGACGACTGGGACTATCCCCTCGGACTCCAGGATACCTCGCAGATTTTCTGTCCTATACTTATTTTCTTGCACTGCTATTTTGTAGGGGCCACGCATCAAAATTATCTACTTATCTTCATTCTTTTGAATCTCTGAACATCACGGACAAGCGTTGATCGGATTCGTCGTTGGAACTATTATTAATGACAAGAGTTGAGCATCCTGCGATGATAGTTAAGAGAGATGAAGTACGTTGTTGCGTGAAATACCTCATCACCTCATCAAATAGAATGAGACTCGCTTCGCCTCGCTAAAGTGGTGGTACACCAATTGCGGAAAGGTGGGACAGCCCGAACTGCAACCTTCAACATCACGACAAGCAAAAAGAAAACCAGGCAGACCAGCAAAATAAAATACGCCCTCCTCAGCCCCTTCAACCTACTCTTTCAGCATCAATAAAACTATTCCTTGGTCCCGCCCACACAAATTCTCCACTTCCATCACTCCCMATAACAYAATAGAAATATTACTTTTATTAGCASYATTTTTCAACCAATCACAAGAACCACCGGCTGTACACCAGCCGCCGCTTTCGTGGCTCAGTTGGCTAGAGCGTTGTATGTTCTCCCCCACCTTTACACTGCACACCAGTGTTCTACATTTCCYTAACATCATTACAGGGTCTCATATATACAATCTATATGATTCAGCTGTTTACAGTTGGGATATCCAAAGGTCGTGAGTTCGAGCCTCACCGAGAGCAAAATCTCTTGAATCAATTTTTTTCTTTTGGGGAATTTGTCAATTCGTAAGAGGGGAGAATTGGTGTTGTTGTTGGTTGGGATTGTTTGGTGGGAGCTGGACCATGGTGGGTAAACTTTTTTTTCTTTGGAAAAGGAAGCGAAAGAGCTTTCGTTTTCCTCGCTTCSATTTACYGGCAGTTATTCCACTACCCTAACTWGTACTCCGAGATTTGTTTCGGGCCGGACRTGCTRTGTGATTGCCCTAAGCTTTCATTYAGGAAAACGACACCAGTAGTCTTCATCCATTACATAGCACATTTTGCCCCACTAGCCACAGTATTGCATTGTTTCATTCTCCAATACTTGCTCTGTACTGTGGAGCCATCGCTTCAGTGATACAGGCAAGATGAAGTGAGATCATAATAATAATTTCTGTAAACTCATATCTTGGAATGCGGCCGTTCACGTCAACGAACACAATTCTCACAATAGTGGAGGTGCCGAAAAGCAATATTTAGTACAAAGTCTCTTCTATCAATCATGGTATCTAACTCTATCGAAACATTTCCAAAACGCTTTATATGAGCGTGCTAAGATCCTAATCACAAGACCACATAATCGTCCTTCCTTACACAATCGCATCCCGTTTTCCACTAGTCGCATTATCCCCAGCCAAAAATCTCCCCTACGCTTTTGGTATTCCACCGCACACCGACCAACGCAACCAGCACGCCAAACATATCAACCAGGACTAGCACTAGGGCGCTGCTCATAAACTTTGGGCTAAAGATGCGGTAGAGCATAAGATGCCTCCTTAGATGCCCAGCCCACATAGTCGTAGCCAAGCTCACGGTGGCGTAATAAGTAATATGCCAYGCCAGCGCGCTCACCACACTTCCTAAGATGCCYTTCTTCTTAGGTTTCTGCTTCCACAGTACGACGAGGGGGAGGAATGTGACGGCGAGGATTTGGGCGCCGTAGGTGTTGAGAGCGACGAGGATGGGAGAGTAGGGATAGAGGATGCTGTGGAGAGGAATGAAGGCGGATTCCCATTGGATGGAGGAGATGGTTGCTTGGTGGCCTGTTTTGAAGAAGTGGAAGGAGCCGAGGAGGGCGAGCATGATGGGGCCGATTGGCGAGGTAGTTAGGGTGTTGAGATCGAGGATTTCGAGGAGGGAGAGGCTTTGCCAGGTCATTAGGGAGAGAGCGCCGAAGCCCATGGGTTTTTGGACTAGGAGGAGGGYGAGCGCGATGTTAAGGACTAGGAGGAGGTATCGGGTTCCGTGGGTGTTGGCGAAGCCTAGGATGGTGACTGTTGCTTTGGCAGGTGTGGCGGTACGTTGAACGGATGACGGTCCGGCGGTGGTGCTGATAGACACACAGGGCGGTGCATAGAAAAATGCTGTGGTGCCGGCACCGAGGGCTATCGCGAGGATGGTCTGAGCGATTGGAACTCGAATATTCTTGAGGAGGCCAGAAGGTAGATTAGGAAACCATTCGCCATCATCAGCGGTATCCAATGTCCAGAAAACCGCACTGAGGAAGAGTCCACCTCGGAATGCCCAGCCGATCCAGATAGGAGCGAAACCTTCGTACGAGCGACTGCTTACGTAGAAGGACTTGATGACGGATGGCAAGAACCCAGCGAGAATGAAGGGAATAAGCAGTTGCCAGGGTGCTGAAGTCGACGAATTCGCAGAAGCATAGTAGGTCGATCGACAATATGGCATCTGTTCCTCTCTACAAAGTTTCGAGAAAGATGATAACCATCCTAAAGCAACGAAAGCCAAGGAATGATAAACGCCCATAGCCCTATCTGCAATCTTCTCAAGTCGCATAGAAGAAATCGCGCTGGCGAATCCGAAAGTCGTGATAAAGAACAACAGAATCGAATCTTCCCATATGGTATATGAGTTTGAGGCAAAACCAATTGACTGACTGATGGTGAAAATAGCAGCTAACCAACCCCAGAAAGTCTTTGGGAATGGGTTAGTGATCTTCATCCTCCTCTTCGCTTCCTGTCCCAGAACACCGAATAGTCCAGCAATCGCACCAGGAGCCAATCCAAAGTCTACTAAAGAGTCTCCTCCTAGCACAAGTCGGAACACGGGTCCAGTGGCAACTCCTAGAGCAGTACCGATCATAGCAGTTCGGACCATTGTTCGACTTGTAGTCTCAGCTTCAACAGGCTCGGCACCTTTTGCGAAAACCTCAAGCTCCATTTGCTGTTCTGCACGATCGAGCTCGGGGTCTTCAACAGCGTTGTCGTCATCAGTATTGGCATTCGCATATAGCATGAGCGACAAGACCCCTGCCGCTAAAATCCCAACACCAAGAATCATGCTCGGGACATCGAAACGTGCCCACAAACTCCTGCATATCCTAAGAGTTTCCTCTTGATATCCCGAGAAAGCTTCGAAGGCCTCCTTGAAATTCTTGCCTTTGTCGGTGGCGGTAAATGCTTTGTCTGCGATATCCCATAGTTCATGAGGTGACCTATCGAGGGTACTCTCATCAATACCTCGAGCGATATAGTACGCCGCTTGATATCTCTTAATCCCGGCAGCAGTCATTCTTCCAACAGCTGCAAGATTATCCCAAGCACTTCCCTTCTTTCCTGCAAACGCTTCCACAATCGGCGTTCCCAAATTATTGAAGGGTATTGGGAGACCAAGCAGTAAAGACAGCGTCGGCACTAAGTCAATCTGCTGAACAGGCCTTATTTTCGCAGTAGCAGGAGGCGTGACAAAATCAGGATGTGTACGACCGAAGACTCCCTTTTTCGAGTACATCCACAGGGCAGCCTGGATCTCATCATCACTCTCCCCACCATGATCGCCCTTAGCATCCATCCCGTGATCGCCCATAATAACCAACAAAGTATCATCATCCACAGATTTGATCAAATCTCCCACTACAGTATTCATCTGTTGTAGCTTGGCAGTCATAGCTGGATGATTCGGTCCATACCGATGCCCCGCGTGATCCACGCCTAAGAAATGCGCAAACATAACATCCCACTGATCTTTCTTCCTTTGATCTTGTAACAGTGGGTGGATGTGCTCAAGTACTCCATTGTCTAGACTATGTAAATCATAAACATTCAAACTTGGATATGCCCTGCTAATTCCCTCTTCAAAATATCCAGGGAAAAGTGCTGTCCACGTATCATCCCCTAGATGAACGATTCTCTTCCCTACATCTCTCAATCGCATGAGTAGATTGTCTTCCTCAATAGCTTCCCCCGCAAAATTCGAACCGGCATCAATGAAGGTAGGTAGGGTCCCCGTTGTCAATCCTTTTAASCGCTGTAAAGTTGTAGTCGGCGGATCCGCAATGAATGGTAAAAGGAAAGCATTTTGAGGCTGCGAGATCGCAGTATCGTAGAGGATTGGTAGAGCATTATGGTAGGCTTGCGCAGCGCTCGAATTAGCATATGGAATTGTGAAATCGTAGCGTAGCGCATCGATGATTACTACTACGGCTTTGTCGAAGGTCTTTGGGTGCCAGCATCCAGCTTCGATCGTACCCGCGCCTCTGAACTGGTTACTGAGTGTTATCGGAGGAACATCGCAGGATGAATGTTCTTCGAGGACAAGGCGTGTCAAGAGGAAGCCTTTCGTGAAGAAGTAAAGCCCGGTGATATGGATGAAACTATCTCCTCTATTAGCATTGCATCATTTCCTCCCCTCCCTCCTAGCCACGGATCTGCCAAACATACAGAAACCACACAAAAGCCCCCAAAACCCATAACCACTCCGCCAGAAACCTCTCCCTCTTAACGTCATTCAGTCGATCCGCAGTGCTCTTCTCCCCCTTCCCACCCCCTTTCGCATCTAGCTTTCCATTTCCCTGTCCAGTAGCCGCTGCCTTCGCCCTGTCCTCTACTTCTTTGATAGCTGTCGCCCTCGCATATTGCGCCGCGATAGTATTATAATGCTGCGAGCCCGGCGCGGGTTTAGGTGCCGTCGATTTAACCATCTTGTCCGTACCCTTCCTCTACCTCTTCTAGAAACCGCGCAAGGTTACTCTCCTAATGCGACAAGTATGAAAATTATGGTCAATGAGTGATAGAAGCGAATTTCCCAATAAGTGCCGCCATAGATTGTGCGCGGCTAGAAACAATATGTATGTGCGTAAGTAAAGGGAAGAAGTGACGGAATGGAGCTTCGGGAGCTTTTTTTTTTGGTGGAGTGGTGGACGTTGGTCGCGGTTTAGCTTTGAGCCTTACGGAGGGAGTGCCGGGCTCCGATATGGGTTAGTACAGCAGATGGGATCAGGAATTCCCACTTTAGAACATTAATAGAAGAAAGCTGGAAATTGCCTATGGAGATGAGACGCAGTGAATGCTGGCGAAGAGCTGTGCTTCAGCATATTCAAGTCATTGTTCTATTAAGTATCACAAGAAGCCGGGAGAGTCCAAATATCAGATGAAACTGAATGCTATTTCCAGCAACCTGCTCGCTCCAATCGAACACATCAAAAGCACTACTTATACTATATGGTATGCAATAATCGCCTCATTTCCATGCCCTCATGGTATAAGTCCCAATTCCTCAGCTTCGTTTCTATCACGCTCCCTACCCAGAGCCATTGAATATCTCTTGCGTTTCAATTCTCCCAAGCCCATCCACTCATAGCGCCAAATTGTAAGAGTACTCATCCTCCATATTCTGGCTAATCCAAAGCACAACGGAGCTAGAATATAATTAGCAATGTGCCATCCCACGAAAACATACTTAAACTCACCTCAACATAACCATCGCATTCGCAATAACATTCGCAACGCCCATATAAAGCGTCGGCCACACAGTCCCAGGGACCACATACTTCAGAACCAAAACCGTAACACCGCCCGCCATACCGCCGGCCAAACTCGCAAAGCCCAAGAAAAGCACCACCCTCGCCTTCCACGCGACCCCCGAGCCACTGTAGCTGAACGAGTCTGCGGACAGGCGGGTTTTCTCGATGCTGTTTATGATGAGCATTCCGAGGGACGAGAAGATGAGGGGCAGCCAGTCGATGAAGTTTATGTGGATGGGTGGATCGGAACCGTTGAGTTTAGAGTGAGAGAAGACTGAGGCGTCGAGGAGGATGAAGAATGCGAGGGAGAACTGGTGAGATGTTAGCATCATCTCTGGCGGTAATTCGTATCAAGCGCATGTTCATTAGGGATAATGTATTGACGGTGCAGCCTCTCCAACTTTGCCCTTTGCCCAACAGCTACTATCTCATCCCACCTCCGAAATCAAGAGAGTAACATACCAAAGCACCGGCCCCATATACCCCCGCGCTCCTAGCCATCGAGCTATTCATCCATTCCGGCTTCCTAAACTTCCAAAGACGTTCTTCAGACATGACTTGAATGAATGGGGCGAGGCTCTCGGAGCTTGCGACGTATGTAAMAATGGAAGCAATACAAGCACGAGCTCAACCTTCCTCGCSTCTAATGCTCAACTCAATTTCAGCGTTTTGAGAAGACTCAGTCTCTTAATCAATTAATGTAGAGTTTGTCACAATTTATGCGCAGGATGTGGTCGATCGCAGTTGCTGGTGTTCGTGCTTCGTAGTCGGTTTAGAGCTCCTTCGTCAGCTTGCCTGGAGTTGCGCTGCGCGGCTCCCAGGCCCGCATTCTGAAGCGCGCTAATGAAGTCATGTGTACTATCCTCTTTTAGGTATAAAGGAATTGGCGACTCCATGAGTTAGCTTTCATTAGGCTATTATTTATACCAAGTAGTAAGGCTGAACAGGGTTGCAATATCAGAATGACTTTTGTTAAAACACTGTTTTTCCTGGTAGGCAAATTGTTAGTACTCGCACTACAAGTAGCTTCGATGAACATAACCTAGTCATTAATCGCATATGGCAACTACACAGAAGCTAGTTTGAAAGAATATGTGTATATACCATGCATTTCGGTAGTAATCTACTATAATCATCATTACCACCCGTACCTCTCGAATGTCTCCCTTTAGAACTCAACGTTCGCCCGCATCTCCCATTTACGCCTTGCATCACTGAAATTCCCAAAGTTGCAGAAAAAGAACGAATAACGAGGCTCCATAGGTATCTTCACATACACACCTTCTTTCTTCGCACCTCCCACTTTCATCAATGTACATACAATGCCCTCCAACCTCGTTTCTCTGCCATCTACAACTCATCGTCCCTCCCCCATTCACAATCTCCAGAATCAGAAACGAAGCGTAGTAACTCGAAAAGAATCCTCCGCGAAGGCACGTCCCCAAAGATCACCAAACAGCCACACCTAATCCATCTAATTGTACAAGGTATCTGTAATTCGGGTCGCCAGAATACCAAAGTGGGGCAAGAGCCTGCAAGTTGTAGCGAAGAAGCATAAGTGCAAAAGTGTCCCGCTTTGCCCATGCCTAACCTGCGGCTTTTCGAAATGAAGGATTGGAACAAAACAAAGATTCGGATTGATCTCTTCGGTCGTATCAGAGACCATACCACCATCGTATATGCGGTTTCATGATGAACAACTCAATTAAACGCCCTCGTCTCAAATATACTCCAGATGAGAGCCAACCGTCCTCGTTCATCTTTCGTTCGTTCGTGTTGCTGAGAACAGGAAAATGGAGAAAAAATGTTCTACCTAATGCGATAGGTGCGCTGAGTTATTCATTATGCGAGATCTTCTTATGATGAATTCCCTTGATATACGCGCCAATAACGCCTCGTTTCATGTGCTTGAATGCAGTACTTGTAGGAAACCGGGACAGAGCCCTTATATCTCAATCGTCTTCATTGTAGCATCATCCTCGACTGAAGCTTTTTTAGGAGTACCGTTCGTTAATCCAAGGCCTGTGGCGTTGGCCTCACCAGTCTTTGCGTTCTCCTTGTTATCCTCTAACGAAACGGACTCGAGTACAGATCCTAGGGTTTTTCCCTTGGCTTCTTCGCTTGGTCGTGGGGTTTCGACTTCAACAAGCTTCTCTGGTGGAATATTGCTCGTATGAATTTTGACAGGTGTTGAGCTCTCTTCTGTCACTCGGGCTAGAGGACTTGACTTTCCATAATTCGGTCTATTTGGACTTGCGACAGGCGAGGCTCCACTAAATCGTTGCATTGAGCGCCCGCGTGGCTCACCACCAACCTCCGCCGTTGGACTCGTGTAAGGAGATCCGCCTGGTGAACCAGTTGATGGACCGGCCGCTCCAGTAGGCACCGCTGAACGACGTTTGTTGGCCCTTCGTCCATATTTTTGGTCCATTCTCCATCTCAGAATATCCAGATATCCAGGTTCGACTTTGGTCGTCCTGAACTCTCTGAGTTTCAACTCCTGGGTTTCCTCATCCACAAACCATTTGCCGCTGTTGAGATCATCTGCAACCGTAGCTAGGAAAGCAGACCACGACCTTGCGACCACGTATTTACAATCATAGTCTCGTCCGAACAGAATTACTTGTCCCCACTTTCCGGCTGGGCCAGGGGCAAGATCAACAGCCAAGTTATTTCCGCCCCAATCGCGGACCATAGGAATCCACGCTGGATGGGCGTAGACCTTTTGAATAGCATTTGCAGGTTGTGAATCTTGACGGGCAAGTAATTCCTGTCTCCAATGTGGGTTGCCAGGTTGTTGAGCTGCCGGTTTTGARGAGGATGATGAGCTTCCACCTAACGCCTTCAATGGTGTCGCGGGTTTAAAGTTGATCGGTTGGCTCAGATACTCTGCATTAACCTTTTTCCAGTTCTCCCATTCCTGTACCATTTCCTCGCAGTCCAGTAACATGCAGCCAAAAATGATTCCGGTAGGCATACCTCCTCGCTCTTGTCCATCGTGTAGTTGTAGCGACTCTCGGACCTCCATGGGAAGCGAGCAGTCTAATTGATGTTCTAGTTCGTTCAGGTCATTATTTGTGCATCCCTCGCCCAATTGATCATATAACTCCTCATAATTTTCCTCTGCCCATCGATCGATTCGCTTCCATGAATGCCCCACTGGTGGTGGTGGAGGTAATCCTTCCTGAAAGGCTTGTAATTGGATCTCGCCAGGAGTTACATTCTCAAAATTCTCATTTGTATTCGTCCGTTGTAAAGCAGTATGTGACCTCATGCCCGGTGAATATGGTGCTGGGCCAGGGCTGTGGGGCATTCCTGACGGTGATCCCGGATAAGCGCTGCCGTTCAATGCTGATGTTGAATGTCTTCCTCCCGCATCTTCAAAATATGGAGAACTGACATCGCCGCGAGATTCTGATGCCGTTGTAGCGACTGAGGTGAGTGCCTGGTGTCGACTTTGTGGGAGTGGAACATGTTGGCCGGTCTGGTACGGGGAATCATGAGAAGAGTCTGTTTACTTGATTAGACCGCGGCCGAGTATGGGGGTAACAAACAACGAACGTCGGTCATAACTGGTCATCGTATGCCAAAACGACTTGAATGCAGAACCTATCCTGTTGGAGACATCATTATTAGCATCTCCACACTAGATTTGAGGTAGATCGAGGCGATTGACATAAAATCGCAAGGTGATGAGTGGAAAGGGGGTACTTACGACGCCATGTCTGGCGATTGTGCAGTGGCGGCGGACAGCTTGAGAGAAGTATTATCGTGATTCTGCCGTGTTGGCTCGTGAGCGTAGAGGCGGATGGAAGTCTGCAGATGTTTATTGTACTCGTGGCCGTGAGTCGAAAAAGAGCGTAGAAGGTTGAAGTCGCGTTGGTTGCAAGTCGCCAAGAAGCTCCTTGGATCCCTCCTTCCCCTTGCTTTTTGGGAATCGACACGAGCCTGAGGCCGCAATCTAGTTTTAGTGGGTCTTAGATCRGCGAAATGAGCGATGTCGCAAATATGATTGGCTAGTTCTGTCCCCTAGCATGTTCTCCTGTTTTGTCCCTGCTCTCAGTCTGTTTCTGCCGCTAAAATGCCGAACCAAGGTTTTGCTGCAGTACGCCGTGGTGATAGGATCCCCTGACGATGACGATGAAGAGGTGTGATGAATCCAATATTCTGTACTCAAGTACAGAGTATTGTACTTCGTAGGAGACGAGCCCAAAGACTTATTGTACGAGTATCATGAACGGGACCTCGACAGCGATATGTGGTCGACAGTTCTATTTTCGACCTCGGATTATGAAGTCTGTCCTCAGTCGGTGATGGCCATGGTCACGCTCCGTACTTCTAACCTTGGAATATGTGAGATTCGGTCCCCAAGGCAAAGTCGAAGGCCCTAGTAGGCACAAGATGTTGTAAGCTGGGATGAGGTAATAATAGGCACTACAGTAGAAACTCGCTATAAGGATGTGTTCGGGACCACGTAATATATCCTTATTATCGAGGTTATCCTTATGTCAAGGTCTTATATAATCCTTACTAC
>QYAH01000587.1:0-11149 GCA_003988945.1 Chaetoscypha palmicola
CTAGTAAAAAATCACATGACATCTCGATATAAGAATAACCTCTAGATAAGGATATATTTTACGGTCCGAAACACATCCTTATAGCGAGTTTCTACTGTATAGTTACTTAGTTACCTTTGTTTCTCTACTATTATAGTTAATTCTTTACTGACTACGGAGTCGATCCTTATATTCGCTATGCCTGATCTCAACTACGACGAACCGCTTGTTATAGTGTATTTAGGGGCTTTGGGAAGTTGTTGTTTAGATAGTGCCCTCCCACAGTATTGAGAAATAACAGATGTCGTTTCAGAACCGTGGTATCAGCTCTCACTGCCTAGGTGCTGAGTATTACTAATGCTACATTTCGTGAGGGTCCGAAAGGTTTTATCTAAATACTAATCAAAATTCGAAAGTGAACTCTTGGCGAGAGCTAGGTGAGCGGATTGGTTGTATCCCGAAACGTCGTGAATATTCACTAGGAAACATGGGGAGAGGTGCGAGCGAACTCACATGGCAAGTGCATTGACTCGCTATATATTCCAAAACCACTCACAGACACCACCACAAAAACAAACTCTTCCGTCCTTCCACCCAACTTTCGACGACGGCAAGATGTCAACCCCAAACATACCACGGGAACAAATGACAGATCGCACACCACTTCGTCGCGCGTCAATCTCGAAATCCAGCGCTCCATATGTTTTCACTCAAACTACGCCCCGCCATGTCTTCGCCGAGCTCCCAAATCCCACACCATACATCGCAGGCTTCTACGCAACTTTCTGGTGGATGATACTATCAGACTGCGTTTCGCCAGATACGCCTCTCACTTTCGCAATGTGGTACCTCCCTCTTCTCCTCATCATCACTTTCGCAACACTGTGTCTCATTGGCGGTGTCATCTCCGGTCGTCGCAACCCGCTTGGATTCACCGGTCACTACATCTTTGAGAATACCGCCACGTCGCAACAGAAAGCAAAGGAGATGTTGGCGAGTAACATCTGGTTGCAATCGGTTCACTGCTTTGGGATCTTGACTATGGTGATGTTGGCCATCGTTAGTCGATTGGAAGGGCTTTGGGAACAGAATGTGGATCTTCTGGAGGTACTGGTCAGGCTGGATGTGGTTTGGATGTACCTGCCTGCTGGGATGCTGGGGTTGGGGTGGTTGATGGCTGGGCTTTGCGCGTATTGGGACTATTGGACTTGGAGGAGGAGCAGAAGTGCGGGGGAGCAGGAGGGTCAAAGTCCTGACGAAGAAGTTGGTGAGTTATGGTAAATCTGGAGAAAGATCCTGAAAAATATGACAGTCTCAGGAGTGATTCACGCATAGCTGGTGGAGTCAAATCAAATTATCAGGTCAGAACTATTTTCTACCTAGGTATCAATTTCACAGAGTACACGAACTTCAAATTTAAATGATAATGAAATTAGCAATGAATGTGTGTGCAACTAGAACGTAACTATTATTGTGCAATTACAAGTCGATCGAGTCCTGAAGAAATATATACACAAACAAGACGCTACAAAACATCAATGGTAAGCGAAAACCACTAATCAGCCATACCTCACACGTCGCTTCTCCGCTTCAATGCCATGTAGCAGGTCCGAAGTGTTGTCCATCAGCCACTATAGCCTGAACAGCTGTGTCTTGCGCATCCATGGTAGCGGCTACAATATCATTACCCCACCACTTAGGTGCTTCTACACCGCTCAGCGTAAAAGCGAAGAATATAAATAGGGTGCTCAAAGCTAGTCCGAGATCTAGGCCACTGCTTGTCAAATAGTTCAATCTTGACCACCAGCCGAAATATTTCTGCCGGATTACTTTTTGGAAGATAAAACCAACTACTCCCCAGGAGAGGTAGTTGAGTGGTGTGGCAGGTGGAATTGATGCAGCACCACCGAAAATCAAGGGTGCCATGAGGTACTTGATAGGTGAAGCGGGCCATTTACGGGCTGCGAAGAAGAAAATAACAGGGAGGACTGTGCCAAGACCAAAGAACCAGAAGAGCCCAGAGTAAATTTGTCCTGGGGAGAAAATTCGTGCTGGACCGATGAGACCCCAAATGACGGAGGCTGTGTGATGTGTTAGCGAGTAGACTTTGTAAAAGAGAGAAATGACTCGCCTGAGAAGAAAACTCTTCCACCTGGACAAGTGAAATGTTGCTCTTGATGTGGGTCGCAGACACCTTCGATATTCTTCAGACCAAAATTGAGTACACCGACTTGGATAAAACACGACAAAGTGGTCGCCACGACTTGGCACATGAACATGGTTCGAGGTGGAATCTAAATCATGCGTTAGCTTGATGCGACTCTGCAAATTCGCCTTCTTGAAAATACCTTCATGTAATGACCGAACTTCAAATCTGAAGTAAAGCTCAATGCCTGTGACCTGAAAAATGAGTCAGTATCGCTGCAGAGCTTGAAGAACGAGACTCTTACATTGTAATGTAGCCGTATGTCTTGAAAATCATGAGAGCAAGTGGGCGACCTGGCTGAATGTAACCGAAGATAAATTCAGTCAAGACATTCAGTCCGATCTGCGTGTTTGTAATTGCTTGAATGATACCAATTGGGAGCGAAAATCCAAATGAGATTACCATGGCTAGAGCGAATGCCCACCACGTTAGTTTGGTGTCAAAGGACAACACGGTGACAAGACTGAGCGTGACCATAATCACGAACAAGCCCATATACCACCATGTTGGTGCCTCCCTGTATTTACTCATCATTTTCATGTGGATATCTGGTTCTTCAACTTTGCTGTTGCGGAACTGAGACCAAATCTGCTTCCCGTGGTGAAGATAGGTATACACAATCAGCGAGGCAATAGCCGCAAAGGATAATCCGTACGACATTGCGAATGTTGTCGATAAGAACAGTGGAGAGTATGCCTCGTATGCTTCCACGTTGAGCGTGAAATCAGGGTTGAGAATTCTAGAGACATTGTAGCTAGCCCCAGTGTTGTCGTAAGTAGTACTATCGCTCATCGGTAAGAATTTCGCACTCCAGACTCCGCTATAGTGAAGCGTAGAGCATCCCACGATGTAAAAAGTGACAACCCCGATCAGCGTATTAGCGATAGAGAACCACGGCGGAATCAATGGCGAGCCAACAAAGCCAGAGATCTGAGTCCAATCAAGAGTGAGTGGAAGGAGCGACAGACCGGTGGTTCCACCAAACAGTTGGTTGACGACGACATTGTTTGGAGCGATCCATGTAGCGAAAGCAAAGACGCTCAGGAACTGGGCTAAAAATCCTGGAATGAAATAGTAGACGAAGGCTCCGAGACAAACATATCCAAACCATCGATAACGTGGCATCTTGCCGCCAATGATGGTCGGATCGGGCTTCGCTTCTTTTTCATACATGGCGTTCATCAATGTGACGCTCACCAAATTTCCGGGCCATATCATGGCAGCAGGGTATCTTTCGCAGCACATTAGCCCAATGCATATCAAACAAAACGAGAATGCTTACACCAAGAACTTTCGCATCATTCCGGCAATTCCATACCCGACAGATTGTGTTGAGATTGTCAACATCAATTGAAAGGCAAGTCCAAAGTCTTGCTTATAGAATGCGATCTGCGCAAGAATGATATCTGTCGCATAAGCAGCACCAAAGCTGACTCCAGCCATCACTACAATGATTGAATGCTCTTTGATATTAAAGGGCCCAGGATTCAATGACCACGTCAATCCAAAGGTATTGAACTGCCTCCGAGGCATTATCCTAGCCCAACTATCAACAAATTAGTGTAAGGGTTGCAAAATCTTGACTGTAGTTGCTCGAGTTGACATACCCATGCCCAATTGGCCATGCTATGATTTGGGCAACAAGAGCACCTAGACCGATCGACGGGGCTCTGAGAGAGAACAACGTATTCATCGAGGCTCCGAGAAACACCAAAGAGAGGCCAATGGCCCACGCGCGAATAGTGTTACAAGGCACGTCTTCGTCGTAGTTTCTGACAGCGGCACGAACTTCTGGATATGGAGAGTCTTCATTTTCTTTGACTGGTATGACATCGTCGTCGAAGGATGAGCTTTCGATGGCTTTTGGAGGTTTGTTCTCGATTGGAAAGTTCGGATCTTCAGATAGCAATTAACGCAATGTTCGACTATCGAAAAGTATAGTTCTTACCCCACATCGACAATCGATTCGTCAAATCGGTGACAGGATCTGGCTTGTCGTAAGACGAAGTAATAGCATCCGACCTCAGCTCGCGGGTCTGAATGTCAACATCATCTATCTTCGCTTCCCAATCCTTATCATCCTCGTACCGAGGAATTGGTCGTGCCATTAGAGAAGTCGTACCTGACGGCTTCCCTTCGAATTGTAAGGCCATGATGGGTAAAAGCCCTTCGACACGGAGAACGATCAACGGTCTAGCGAGCCATGGTGATGGAGCATTGACTGTATATAGGGCAACTTAATGGCAATGGCGCTAGCATCACAGGCGGGGAGCACTAGAGACCGTGGCGTTAATCCACGGAAACTCTCTGACCTACGTGAAGCACAAGAAAAGAAGAAATGCAGGGTGGCTAGATAAGACACTTCCCAGAGATTCGCTTGAATCTAGGTTTAGATATCGGAAGGATAATCAAATATCGATTAGCGATTCCGTTATGCTTCCCACATGCGATGCCATGGCAACAATACATGGTCGATCCTGCAGCAGATCTATCTAAGATCTTGTCTCCGACGAGGGTTACTTGAATGCCGAGGAGGCTCAAGGCATTCGAATTGATGATTGGTACATTTTGTGGTCCACGCAACGCAAGGTTTTGATAGATAAGAATATAAAACCGGAGCGACAATGCAGTGTGCTTGAAACAAAGCTGCCACAAGATGATATGGCCTGGCCTTATGCATTGGCCTTTGTGGGGGAAGAAACACGCTTTCCACACAGACGATTCTTGGGAAACGAAACAAGCTAAGCACTGGCTTTGAGGATTGCCGACCACTACTGGGATGCTCCGACCAGTACCAAAGCCTCCCATCGTAGCGGTTACACTTGTAATAAACCTTCCAAGGCCGAAACAGTAACGATCTGAGAGAACCCTGAATGCTTCTATGTAGATTCTCGCTGTCAAGATCGTGGTTGTGACGGGAAAGGCTGCGTCGCGACTACAATATACTAATTGACAACGCAGTTCCCCCGAACGTGAAAATGCTTAGAAGACAGCTCAGTCTGGCGATGCCTCAAACAATCAGAAGCAAGAGACAGTTGGGAGAATTACTAGAACAGCTGAGGAAGCTACTCAAGTGTTGATGTTGATGTCGATGTCGTTGAGTTTGAGTTGGCTGAGATCGCTTACGAAGTGACCCTTGCTAGCTTGGTTTGGTTTGGACAACCTCAGATCTTGCCTCTGCTCACTCGGCAACACACAACATGGCCAAACGACAATGCGACGAGTCGTAGTAACAGGCCTCGGTGCCATAACACCACTTGGTGTGGGTATTCGCCAGACCTGGAAACGACTCCTAGCTGGCGATAGCGGAATTGTCAGTGTTGCACATTTCGAACCTCAACATCAATGGCGGCAACTTCCAAGCACGGTCGCTGGCACAGTACCTTGTGGCAAGGCAAGTGATGGCAGATGGCAAGCGTCGGATTGGCTCGATAAAGGGGAGGAACGTCGAATGGCAAAATTCACCCAGTACGCCGTCGCGGCTGCAGAGATGGCACTTCAAGATGCTGCATGGAGACCTCGATCACAAGAAGACTTGGAGATGACGGGCGTGTGTTTAGGCAGCGGCATCGGGAATCTGGAGGAGCTATATAATACAAGCATTGCCTATGAGAAATCAGTGAGCCAGAGTGACAGCTATAGAAAATCATAATTGCTGAGAATTGCGCCAGGGGTACAAGAAGGTGTCACCATTATTCGTCCCTCAACTACTTATCAATCTGGGGGCAGGACACATATCCATGAAGTATGGGCTACAGGGGCCTAACCATGCTGTCACGACTGCCTGCACAACTGGAGCACATGCTATCGGAGACGCCTCGCGCTTTATAGCCTTTGGCGACGCAGATGTCATGATCGCAGGCGGCTCAGAGGCTTGTATCCATCCTCTTGCGCTTGCAGGATTTGCAAGATCAAGATCTCTTGCTACTTCCTTCAATGACAATCCTGTGTCTGCATCCAGGCCTTTTGACGAACAAAGGTGTGGTTTTGTGATTGCCGAGGGCGCTGGAGTTGTAATTTTGGAGGAACTGGAACATGCCAAGGCTCGAGGAGCCGAAATATACGCAGAAATACGAGGATATGGCTGCAGTGGAGATGCTCACCATATCACGGCTCCTAGAGAAGACGGACGTGGTGCCTTCTTGGCGATGAAAAGAGCTCTGAAGCATGCTGGAATTCGACCAGTCGATGTTAATTACATCAACGCCCATGCTACAAGCACTCCTCTAGGAGACGCTGCGGAGAACAATGCAATTGAGTCTCTAATGCTTGGAGAATATGGCGTGGAGAGTGCTTCCCAGGTCACTGTCAGCAGTACAAAGGGTGCTATTGGTCATCTTTTGGGGGCAGCAGGAGCTGTAGAGGCAATATTCTCAATATTGGCTACGAAAGAGGTATAGGTTTCTAGACTCAGAAAGTGTTTGTTCATCACTAATATCGTGCAGAACATCGTTCCTCCCACGCTCAACATCCACAGGCTTGGTGATCGCTTCAACTGCAACTATGTACCCAACGTCGCTCAAGAGAAAGACGTTATGGTATCAATGTCAAATAGCTTCGGGTTTGGTGGCACGAATGCCTCGATAGTGTTCTCTAAATACGAATAGGCCAAAGAAGCGAATCCACTAGTGGACGCCTGGAACATTCCGAGAGACCTAATAACTTCTAGCCGACCAACACAACCGCTTCAAGCTCGCGGCAACTCAGAATGCATCTGTATCCAATCTTCGTGTGCTTCTCGATCAAGCACAATTATCACACAGTTATGTTCCCATACCATCGATAGTGCCCCACTCTGCTCCTCTATCGCTATACCATTCTCGAAAGGCTTTCCAGTCACGGCAGGTATGTGCTTGAGGTGTGCCGATGAGATCAATATGACCATCCTTTCCATACGGGCGTAGCGGTACAGGGGTCAGGTCTCCTGCACACTGAATTGTCTGTCGAAGTTGCTCAATGCAATGAATAACATGCATATTCTGTAAAGACTCGGGCAACCAATTCTTGTCGCGAGTGCGATAGTACTCAGGATTGAGTGCTTTCCTGATCGCGTTCAAGCAGTGCAGTGAATGCATGACTTCAACCCTGTATATTTGTTAACGCTTTTGACATCTTACGAGGGAGGGTGGCGAGTACTCAGCTAGATACATATTGCTAATGGGAACAGGATCGTCCATTTTCATGGCTTCTTCATCAGGAATGATGAGATATTGTCCTACATATCTATTAGTCTGGAACTCACGAGTGTCCATTCAGCTGACCTTTCAAGAGTTCCATCCAAGCTTTGTCGATTTCTGGATTGGGCTCCCCAACATATTGAGGCTTGGCTGGGTCAAAGTCGCGATAAATATCACCAGATGTCTCGTTCCATCGTAATGCGCTCGTGTATATTACGTCTTTCTGGATCTCCAGAACAGATCTTGCTGGAGCTACTGACTATCAGCGTTGCTATTGCAGAGGCAAGGCCCAACTCTCACCCCAATCAGTTGGATATCCATGCTGGGCTTTTCCTGCAGGGCAGGCACCGCTAGATAAGAGGTAAATGCAATTCAGACTCAGAATGAAGGTTGTGATGGCGAGAAAGATAGATGGGGGCGTTGGACTCCAATATCTAGATTTCGAGACGAAGTCGTCATCTGATGGAAGCTCCTCTCCAGAGGGGAGCGCTTTGTAAGACATCTTAGTTGGCGTCATTTCAGACATGGTTTTAGAAATGTACGCTCGCAGTTCCTTTGACTTTGTTACGACGTGTCCTTGGTTTCTTGCTCTACTTTGTCCGCTTTCGTTTCTCGTGTAAATTCACCCTTCGTATACGGCACAGTACGCTCCTCCTTTGGTGAATTCGCCCTCTCTATCTACGTGTGACTCGATATGTCATACGGCGTGGCCGAAATAGCAGTCCGAGCCGCTGGCTATCAGTTACACCATCTTCATTGTGCTCAAGCCGCACTGAATGACATGGCATACTTAATCTCTTTGCAAAGCGACGGCGGTATCTTCCCCAGCACCGGTGCTAAGCGATATTTCGTCAGGGGCGTAAGAACAAAAGGACCTCCATGTTTGGCAATCATATCAGCCAAAGATTGAGTATCTTGAGATCCGCGAAAGGATGGTTTACACCGCGGTAAGTAAGTAAGAGTTCTCCGTTTTCTTCTCGGTGCGAAGTCGATCCTCTGCATTGGTTTTAAGCTCGCCTTGGTTGCGCAAACGTCCTTTCATGATTGGGCGTTCTTTCGTTGCCGAGACATATGATCAAATGAGCGCCGAGGGACACGGAACATAGTTTTGGTATATAGATTATCCTTATAAGTTTCGGCTGAACATTCGTTGATTCCATTAAGAGTCCGCTCGTGGTCTTGACTGCACCACGGGGTCTGTCAAATTCGAACACAAATGACGAATGGTCAGTCTGATGTAACGTTCTTACCCAAGAGTTGTTACATTTGCCTCAATGACTTGCCTAATAAGGTATTCACAAACGTTTCTGCGATCGATCGATCGATCTACAGAAGACATCGGATCGGCATGGCCATCGAAATATAAATTGGCTCTCGTTCTGTTCTGCTTCAATCTCCCACAATTTCTTTGACACAAGCCTCGGCTAGATGAGCATCCGCTATACCAGACTTCTTCGCAACACTTCAATCACGCAGGTCCAAGAAGTCGGCGGATTACTCAAATCAGACAAACCATTCTTCTCGTCCTTCAACGCTCGTGGTATTTCCAGCAATGCATTATCGTGGACCGCTTGTGATCAGTTTGGTGGTACCCTTAGTCTTTGGAGCGCCTGTGCAAGTATGTCCCGCAGTCTTCCTGACCTTTTTCTTACCACAATGTCTTCGGAGGCATGTCACATGCTAATTGTTATTCTGTATATAGAACTCCAAAGCATTTGCTACTCAAGCCACCGAGAATACTCGTCTCATTGCGGAAAGGCAGCTCGATATTCTTACCGGACTACTGGGTAATCTTCCAGGGGTTGATGGTCTAAACGGCGGAGGAACAGGCAACTTGTTGTCTGGCCTGCTGGGTGGTCTGAGCCCCAGAGATTGGAACATCAAAGACAATCGTCTTGCCGCTAAAAAGCGGCAGCTTGAAATACTCACAGGACAGCTCGGAGGACTCGGAGACCTCAATGGTCTGAGTAGCATCAGCGGAAACGGAGTTAGAGAACTCTTGTCGAGTGGCTTGTCAGATGGTCTCAAACCAAGAGATACCAAGATCAAAGCACGTCAGAGTGTCCTCAGCGACCTCACAAACCCGATAGCACTGTTATCCGACCTCATTGCCATTGCCACCGATCCTGTGGCATTGGGTTTGCTCGGTGGTAAGCCTGCCGCTGGGGGCGGCAAGAGTCTGGGAGACTTAGCGAGTAATATCTTTGCTCGAGACGCAACTAATGGTGTTGGCGAAATCAACGATCTCATTGCGACAGCTAACACTGCTTCGGATACTGCGTCGCGGAGTCTGGATCTAGATATCAGACAGCTCGGAGACGGCATTGAAAGGGACTCTCAGCATGATATCACGAGTGGAGCCACGGAACTTAACTCTGATATACTCGCAAGAAAGACTGATCCTCTCACTGGGGTTATTGAAGAGCACCCTGCCGCTGGGAGTCGCACCAGTCTAGTAGGTCAACTAAACGCTCTGACTAGCCGTAATACTGACCTTCAAGCTCGACAATTTGAAGCTGTCACGAGTTTCATAGCCGGAATGTTGGCAGCAAGCACCGATCCAGTAGCTTTATTGCTCGGCGCGCCGCCAGTGGCTGGTGGTTCAAGCAATCCAATAGCTTGGTTGGGTTCGCTTCTCGGTAGTGGTGGTGGTAGATTGGCATGAGTATCTGCTGAAATTCTTGAGAACATGATTGCGCTACGTTTGAGAAATTTACTTCTAGGACAATTTTAGACAGTTCTTTGATTTGAGGTTTTGACATGTTGTTTTTCTACATTGTGGTATAAAATTAGCTATAGGAGTGCCGTACAAACAATCTGCAAGACACTCGGAATCTTCCTTTTCTGCCGGATCTTTGCATGACAGTTTGACCTTAGCAGTTGTAACGGTTGATGGCCTGAGACAAAGTGTTGAGATGAGAATGGTTCTACCTAGGCTATGAAGCCATGGGAACGGTTGATCAAGTGATCCGCTGTGCTAATCTACACAATCATTGAATCCTTGATATCTCTATGATCGTATTCTACAAACTTAATTTGGAACAGTAACGAGAAACGCTCCGTTACATTGGAGAAGTTGGTGAAATGGTGTGGTGGAAGATTACTATAACAACTTGAGCATGAGAATAATGACTACAGTCATTCAGATTCTATGCTTGTCTCTGATTGCTAGGTATGCATATCCTGTACTTCCTAGACAAATCTTGCCTACTCAAGTTGAGGTTGTTGTCGTTCGAACACAATAAACGGGATAGTCTAGAGATTATGCTGGTGGTTCAGAAGTAAGATGTACTCATTTATACTAGTGTTCATGGCAACATTATAATAAAAGCTGCTTAATATTCCTCTACGATCAAGACGCGCTTCGAGAACGTCTAAGAGAACTCTGAACGTTGGCGTGTTTCGATATCGCCAATTCTGGGTGAACGTGCATGCCCAACTTCAACGCAAACGAGAATAGTGTGCTAATAACGGTGGGCGAGTTAGTTCGACTAAAGAAGATATGATAATCTCTTTCGTATGCTAAGATAATCGCTATTCATTCTCATTTAGAAGTCGATCAAAGCCCGAAATAGGCAACATTCACACCCCTGCCAATTTGTGTCACGTGTCTAATCAGGGGTGCAGCTTAGAATAAAAAGCGAGCTCTACTCCTTCCTTCTACTTATATCCTTTTCTACTTTTCTATACCTTACTTATTATTTTAATAAGGGACTAATCGACACACGATTAGTACTATTAGGTGTTCTAATAGTAGTTTAAAATATATTAGGATTATTAAGAGAAA
>QYAH01000588.1:0-32690 GCA_003988945.1 Chaetoscypha palmicola
ATAATCCTAATATATTTATAACTACTATTAGAACACCTAATAGTACTAATCTTGTGTCGATTAGTCCCTTGTTAAAATAATAAGTGAGGTGTAGAAAAGTAGAAAAGGATACAGGTGGAAGGAAGGAGTAGAGCTCGCTTTTATTCCAAGCTGCACCCCTGATTAGACACGTGACACATAAATAAGCGTTGTATTCTAGGATATACTTTACGAGACGTCCACGTCGAGCCAGGATCGAGCGCCACAGCAGGCCAACAAGCATATGCCAAGATATGCAGGGAAGTTAGACACGACAGGGAATCGATGAGGCTCTGCTGAATGGATGCGGCTCAAATATGGATTGTTCGTCAACGTATGTGTAAGAATCAGTTAGATAGCTTCAATTTTACCAAGAATTTTACCAAGATAGGTATTTCCATGCTTGATATTACATGGCACGAATGGGATATTCGTATCTCCGTTTACCATCCACGACGCCGTCTGTCAAATGCTTTTCCGCCCAAATAAACGCCAGCAACTCCTCTTGTCAAACCGAGTCATATGAAATCTAGCCATGGCTGACTCTAAACGCAAAGCCGATAGCTAGCGTATCGCCCAGCTGTCTCCGACTTTCGAATGATCTTTACCACCTGCCCCCTCCTGAGCCCGAGGTATCGCGCGACCGGATCTGTCACCTGGATACGTGGAAGTTGAGTATCCTTCAACCGATATCTAGCCAGAAGAGCCGATTTCTCCTCCTTACTCAGCAAGACATGTTTGGGAACCAGTTCATGGTGTGTGATGTTGACCAGTAAATCTTGCTCATTAAAGGTTTCGATTTTCGTCTCGGATGCTACAGCTGGAATAATCTTCAGAGCAGAAGGGGTGATATTGACGCTGGTAATCAGGATACCAGTATGGAAATTATGCCCCGAAAGGTGTTGCGCAAAAGTGCGCATGTGCTTGATTCCGACGTTTTCCCCCTCTAAGAACTCGACCCAGATCGTTCCGACATCTGGCGGTGGAGGGTTGGGTTGAGCCTCTGTGGCGGGGGTAGAATATCGCTGCATCATTACGTCGCTAGGATGAGCTGAGAATTTCATGCTGGCTCGTCTACGGGCGTATTTTGGTTAGCCAACACGAACAGCCCCCAGAGCAAGCTATCAGCTTTGCGATAAACGTACGTGACCATGCCTGAACCATCGGTATGTGCTCTTTTGAAGTCTTCAAGACTGATCTTCACTTCCTCTTCTGCCAGGGTATATCCTCGATCCTGGACCATCTCGTGAATTGTTCGCCATGCGCGCCAAAGACGTGCTGTGTCCCGGTCGCCAGCCTCTCTTTGCTTCGCTCTCTGGTCCTCTTCGCTGGACATCGTGAGGATCGCTTGAGAGCGTGACGTAGAAAATTGGCCGGYGATTAATTACAGAGGGAGCGCTCGTATGTGTAATGAGGGTGGTTGTTTTCGGAGTTGCAATCGACGGAACAAAGGTGTTTGAGCCTCGCGATGGCGAATGTGGTCGGGGCTGCAAAAAAGTTTGTTGGCGCCTGAACTTTATGGTTCCAAACCTCGGAGTTACAGGAGGCGGCCAAATTTTTGGAATATTCCGTCCAATGTGTTCTTGGCTTGGACCCAGCTCTGCTCTAGAGAGCCCACACTGGTTAGACTACAAAGTATTCTAGACTTGTGGTCTCTGCACGTCACTCTCATTGACTTCATCGCAGTCGACATCTTCCACCTTTAATATTCGACATTGTTCGAGAAAAATCAATCGCAAGCATGGCCGATCTCGCGACACCAGCAGCAGCAGCTAGCAATACTGAGAAGAAGACAGACAAGATGGTGAAGCCAACAGCTCCAGATGAAGCCGAGTACAAGACTGCTCTCGCAAAAGCTGAGAAGAACCATCAAGCTGCCATGGATAGACTTGTAAGTTCACAGCGCTTGTCAATATCGCAATGTTACCATGGCGCTGGATAGATGCTGACCTCTTAAAGGCCGCTGTGAGGTCCAAATTAGATCTCGCCCAACCTTCGAAGGATTCTCCGGCTGCGAAACATCGTTCCGAAATACTCAACGAGATAAAGGAGATCAGAGCCAAGCAAGGAGAGGGCAAGGCTGGCCGTGGACAGGTTATGGACAAGATCAAGAAACTGGATGAGAGCATGCGAGCCGATATAGCCAACTTGAAGACCTCCAAGGGCAAACTCAACTACAAAGGGCTCGAAGACGTCGACCGTGAAATTGATAGACTCGACAAGCAAGTCAATGGCGGAATGATGAAATTGGTGGACGAGAAGAAGGCTTTGGCCGAAATCTCTAGCTTGCGAAAGCAGCGCAAGCAATTCTCCGGTTTCGACGACATTCAGAAACAAATCGACCACAAGAAAGCCGAGATTAAGAAGCACCGCGACTCTTTGGACGACCCGGAATCGAAGGCACTCAGCGACAGATATACCAAACTCCAGACCGAGTATGACGGTCTCAAGGCCGAGCAAGACGAAGCGTACAAGAACCTCACCGCCCTCCGCGACGAGCGAATGAAATTACAAAAGGAACAGCAAGAGACATTTGCTGCCGTCAGAAAGATCAGGGACGAGCACTACCAAGCTGGTCGCGCTGCACAAAAGTGGGAATATGAGGCACGCCAAAGAGCTCGCGAGAGAAAGAAGGCCGAGCAGGAAGCCTTTGTCAAGGGAAAGAAGGTCGAGCGTGCGAATGCCATCCTTGCCGATGCCAGAGAGCCTGCATACTTGGATGAGATCCGAAGAGCTCAGAGCCTTATGGCGTTCCTCGATCCAACCTACAAGCAGGAGAAAGTCGCTCTCAAGGCTGCATCTGGCCTTGAGGCATCTGCTCAGCGAACAATTGACGATTCCGGTATCAAAGGCACCAGAGTTGTCAAGAAAGATGAGGAAGATTATTTTGCTGGTACTGGAGGCAAGAAGAACAAGGGAAAGAAAAACAAGAAGGCTGCAGCAGCTGCSGAGTCACCTTCAACTCCTTCTGCCGGAAAATTCAACTGCCCACCTTCCGTTATGGAAGATTGTGCTGCTATGGGTATTGACCCTCCAATGAACGCATCCGATATCCCAACCGTTTTGGAACAGGTCAAGGCTAAGTTGGAACACTGGAAGTCTGATCAAGCCGCCCAAACCAAGAGGGTGAGCATACTGATACCCCCACATACTGAGCTTACACTAATGCTACAACAGAATGTAGAGAAAGCCGAAAAGGAAGTCAAGCGTCTTGAGGCCGAAGAAGACGGAACCGCCACCCCTACTAAAGAGGCCGCTACTAACGGCCACGGCGAGACCAAAGCCACTGCTGGTGTCGACGAAGGAGGCTCCATCGCCAACGAAATCGAGCTCGTCMAGAAAGCCGCCGCAGACGTAGTAGCCGATCTCAAAGGTGCCTCCCTCGAAGACAAAGCATAAACGACACCGCCGCCACATCCTGATCTTGCCATTCCACCAACCCACCCAACGCCCACGCTCCCCTCAAACCCTCCTAAATTTCATTGCACAAAAAGTTTCTGATCCTCTCATCTCATGGGTTTGCGTGGAGACTAAAATTCGTACTTATGGGCATTAGGGTTGCATATGTTTACTTTTCTCTCCAACTTCCATTTATTCTTCCCTTTAATAGCCCTCGCTATTCTTGTGGTCATTTGCTACTAGAATATGGGTCTTAATTATCTATCGCGGTTGGATTTCGATGTCCGCGAAGAGATTACGGGGTGGGTGGGGGTTTAGAGAGGTTGATCGTGGGAGAGCTGATGGTTGTGGATGGGATGAATGCATTAGTTGGCAGACAGGCAGGCAGGCCGGGAAGCATATTGCTAAGACCTTGATTCTAGATAGGGAATTTTGAAGGTGGATTTCTAATTATTCTTTGGCTTGTCTTGGTGATATAAGGTGATACATCGTAGCCTCTCGTACCTACTAGAAGTGCGCTCCCTCAAACTACAATCAAACCTCACACGTATACGCAACTTCTCCGCTCCCATAGGATTTATCTTTTAGTCAGACCAACCACTTCACTCCATCAGGATAACCTAGTCGAATCCTTACCTCCTCCAGGTCCCGGCCATACCCTCACAGCGAGTGAGATTTACATATCTCGCTACTTCAAGAATCCTACTTCGTAGTATCCCCAGCATCAAACAACCACTTCTTCCTATCCACAGCCTTCAATGCATCCCTCGTCCCAATTACCATCCCCTTATCTACTCGTGACATACTCATCCACATCTAACTCTAGACATCTACCCACCCGACAGACGTAATAACAACGTGACCGTATGAGAACATGTGATATGCTCTGATCTTCATCACACGTGGTTCCAATGATCAAGCACCTAGATACGCGTGCACAGCTGCCCAAGAGAGCACAGTACGTAGGTCATCTTGTGGGATGTTAGGCATGTACAATGCTTGCTCCCAGTGAAGGAGTTGGTTCATGGTTCGTGGACTGTACTGTACGAGATATCACACGAGCGGCCTACTATACTACACTATACTTACTCCAGTACCCACGAGTCTCCAGACCGAAATTCAAAGGTTCATCACCTACACTCTGCACCGATCTAAAGCTGGGGGATCAGTATATTCTAATATCAACATATTTCTCGTATAAACCTCCCTGTGAATACGTATCTACTTTCAATTCGAATAACCAATTGACAAGGAAGTGAAGTTCGTATGACGTGACAATCGCAATATAAATGCTAAAGATGGAAGAAACGTATGCTATGCTATGCTTTGCGTCCGGCTTGCAACGTACTGTAGTTACGCGATGTAATGTTGATAGTGTCCTCGATTCAATCTCGTGTCGTTGTTAGAGCTCGATAGTCTGCTCGTCCAGCAATGTAAACTCTGCTACCACCTCCTCGGTCGTAAAGCTTCGTAAATCGGTCATAATTTCGTAACATCGTCCCAGATTTGCAAATTTGTGCTTCTCGATTTATAAATAAGATCTGTATCCTCCGTCAAAAGCTAGATCTTCAATAGGCAGGTCCATAAGCGTATCCTGCTCCTCCACCATAGCCAGCTCTACTTGGAACCCTCACTGGGGGTGGAGGCGCAGTCACTCGATCTCGTTCTCTCCTCTCTCTTCCGGAACCTCGCCGCCGCTCATCCGAATGCCGTCTATCTGCCATCGGTGGTTCCCTCAGTCTAACCTTTCTCTCTCTGCTCGCTGTTCCACCACCCAAAGCGCTTAATGGTGGATCCCTGACAGCTGGCTCTTCATCGCCTGGTATGTTCAAGTCCACCAGACCGTAAAAATATTCTAACACTTCGGGATACCGTTGTACACTTGCTTTCCAATCTTCATCAATGCCTCGCTTGAGTTCTTGGTCTGCACCAGCGATGGCCGATGGGTGTGGTCGAGCATTGTAGTAATAATGTGCGTCTTCATTGAGTCGCTGGATGTGTTGAGCGTGGAGGTCCTTGCGGCGTGTGGTGAGCATGGAGAAGTATGCTAGGATATAGTCTTGTGCTTGGCCGCGAACCCAAGACCTGACGTTCCAGAATTGTCAGTGGGAAGATCACGGCAAAGTAGAGCGGTCTTTGATGAAGGGATCCACATACCTGATTTCATTAAATATCGAAGACATCATCCTTTGCTCTGCTTGCCGAACAGCTGTATCTAGGCCCCTCGCTTCACACTCGCATTGGGCTTGGGCCGGCTGGCTACAAATAGCACAATCTGGATCCATGATCTTGACTGGCTTCTGGGATCTGCTATGTTTGATCAACATGATTTCCGGGCGCAAGTAAAGGTATGGCATCGGTGTATAGAAATCGGGAGTAAATGAGTGGAACAACGACTAGCGTCGGGAACGAGTGACGGGTATCAGACTTTGTGAAGAGAGGCTCGAAGAAGATGTGCTTTTTGTAGATTGTTCCAATAGAATTGGAGAACCCATGATGTAGGGGCCTGATGGAAGAAAGGGCGTGGGACATCGAGCACGGGAGTGCGAAGGATATGTAGAGTGTGGGAGGGAGATGACCTACCTGCTAAAGAGTTGCGAGTGGTCGAGATCACGCTACATCGAGGTCTGGGCAAGCGTCTCCGAGGTGTAAGTAGTGTCGTGCATGCAATATAGTGTAGAGAAGGAGGAGGAAGGAAAGCAGCCACTATCTGTGGGAAGAGGTCGAGGCGTTGGCAAGAGGGTGGGAGCAGGTACGGAAAGGTTCAAGGAATAAGCATGAAGTTATTCAGACCGCAAGATGCTGGGCAGAGAGGTAGTTCTGCAGTGGACATGTCGTTGCAGCAAGCTTTTGGCCATCTTCGGCCTAGAGGCTAGAGGGATCAGAGCCAGGAGGGAGATACGGGCAACGCGAAAGCGGCGATCGAGTGGAGGCCAGACTGGAGAATTTGGGGGGAATCTGGGAGCGGGTGGTCGGCTCGCTCTGGGAGGGCAGCGAGGTTGCGAGGATGTCTGTTGTTGTGTCGTGGCTCAAATCGCTCGAGGGCTTTGCATCGCGTGCGCCGACTACTTCAAGTAAGACCAGCAATGACATGCAGGCAAAGACTGGTGTATCACACATCATGAGATCCGGTTGGGGGACGGCGGGCAGACATGGGGAATCATGGACTGACAGCATCCTGTTTGTACGGAGTATTGAGGCGGCGAAGAGCCTGTGTCGGGCAGCATCTGGAGAGCAGAATGTGCATTGCGGCCAATGGGACAAAATCATATAGACTGGGCAACTGTGTGAGAGGCTCAATATCCTCCTCATCTCCTCCTGACTGCATATCTAGCTGCATACCATAATAATACCGCGCAGAGTGAGCGACAGCATAATACTTCGTAGCATTGAACCCGCGTCTACACCGCTTCCGTGGCGGCAAATTAGAAGCCGAGAGGGCATCCGGTGATCTTCGGCGAAGACAGCTTACAGAGCATATATAGCTTCCAAAGAAGCTGGCGTGGAATGGGCCTCCGGCTGGATAATGAGGCTCTGGAGCCATGGTGGAGGGTCAGGAACAGAGAATGAATGACATTTTGACGATGATGGACGTTGCAACTGACGATAGTCTCAGGGGAGTTGAGACATTGGCGAAGCTGACCGAGGCGAGAGCATCTGTACGGCGACCAGGATCTTCTTCTGTGACGACAGCCACGTTGGCGAAAAATATAGCTCGAACTTTGGTGATGGAATAGATACTGTCAAAGATATGCCTCCAAGATGTTCCCCTCTACAAGGGACCTTGACCCCTTTTCTGTACCCCATATTCTTCCCCTCTGCAGCTAAGAGAGGCTCAAGAACTCTCTTCAACTCTCTACAAAGGCGCAACGAAAGTACAACCGCACCTGAGATTATCCCCGCCGACACTATCTACGAATCCTCGCAGCCAACCTACGAAGAAGGCTCACATCTCAATCCTCCTCCATCCGACTACTCTCGAACTATATTCAGCGACAAAGCCACAGTCACTCTTTGGGCCGGCGACGGCGGACATGGCTGCATTTCTTTTCTCAAAGAAAAATACATAGCCGCAGGACCTGCGAATGGAGGCGATGGCGGCAGCGGAGGGAATATATGGATACAAGCAATACGAGACGAAACGAGTTTGCACAAACTTGCGCGAAGAAAGATCATAAAGGCCGGCAGAGGSGGRAATGGACAAGGCAAAACGAAAGGAGGAGAGCGTGGAGGCGATATAGTTGTGCAAGTCCCTGTTGGCACCATAATTCGAGAAATCGAACGAGTGGACCCTGTCTTCATTGAAGAGCAGAAACAGAAGTTGGAAGCTGGAAAGGCAGACGGTGTGGATCCTAAAGGACCTTTGAAATGGGATCGCCAGAAGTGGGTGCTATATCCAGCTATTACGCCAGAAGATATTGCTTCTGCAGAATTCCCACATATGCCCAGAGCGAGAAAGTCGCAATTGGCAAGCACGCAGGCCACGGCACCGATAACACTCGATTTGAGTGTGCCGATGGAGAAACCAATTCTCCTCGCCGCGGGAGCGGTGGGAGGATTAGGGAATCCGCACTTTGTCACCAAGACTGCACCACGGCCGAAATTTGCTACCAAAGGAGAGGGAGGAACGAAGATCGTGTTGGAGATGGAATTGAAACTTCTAGCGGATGTCGGACTTGTTGGACTCCCAAATGCTGGGAAAAGCACACTTCTACGCGCTATGAGCAAGAGCCGAGCACGAGTGGGAAACTGGGCATTTACAACATTGCAACCAAATATCGGCACTGTAGTGCTTGATGAYTATCGCGGACGGCCAGCGGCGAAATCGACACACAGCACAGGCGAACCAAGAATCAACTACACCATCGCAGACATCCCCGGTCTCGTCAAAGACGCGCACCTCGATCGCGGCCTTGGGATAAGCTTCCTTCGCCACGTGGAGCGTGCTCGTGTGCTTGCCTTCGTGATCGATCTCAATGCCGGGGACGCGGTAAAAGCTCTCCAAGCATTGTGGAAGGAAGTCGGAGAGTATGAAAGGATGAAGATCATCGAGGAGGAAGAAAAGTCGAATCCTATCGTGGAATGGAACCCTTTCACATCTGTCGAGGAAGCCATGAGAAACCAGCCAGAGACCATTGTGATCAATACAGGGCCGACATTCGATGCACCTCTCGCTCCTGAAATACCGAGTATTGCTGGAAAGCCTTGGTTTGTGGTTGCTACGAAGGCTGATTTGCCTCAAACTCAGGAGAATTTTCAACTGTTGAAAGCTTACCTCGATGGAGTCTCCAAGGGGGTTCATGAACATCCTAGTGGCCAGAAGAACGTCTGGGACGGCAATGTTGAGGCACTCCCGATTAGTGCTATCAATGGACATGGCACGAATCAGATCACTGAGTTGGTCATAGATCTGTTATAATCTTGAAGAGGGTGTACGGACGTCTCTTGTATAATACCCTATCTTAGAACACCTGTAAAATGTATGCTGTAGAATCAGAATAGGCACCACAACTCTACCAAGCATACCCGTCTACCGAAGCAGATCGAGTGACCTGGAAATTCTCAACTGTAAATCTCCTCAATTTAGGACCCTCCTGATGTAGCTATATTTCAGCTTCTTATATAGCACTAGTATGATTCCAACATTCCTAGATCTGAACCCTCACACTAGCATGATAGTTCTACGGTGATGCTCCACAAACATTACCTCAACGACATCCTCTCCTGTCCACTTCTTTGCTAAATGCCAATATATCTTTTATCTTTCCTCGTCTCACGAAGCCCCCACTAATCGCATGGCAGTTCTCCATACAACGGCGCAGTATTCATCATGGCGTACCTCGCAGAATACGGTTGAGATAGCGCTTTCACTAAGATATTTCTGCTTCTACATGGCATATCTCGACTTAGGTATCTTGCACTGCGTCGCTTAAGATACTCTGGCTATCGGTCTCTCGTCTTTGATCGAGCATCTCCGTGTTTTATAAACAGTCTTCCAATTGTACGTAATCATTACCAGTTTGATGAGATTTGCTGCGATGACGAAAAGCTGCCATTCGTGGAGAGAATACTGTAGACGGTGGTTGAGTATTCATCAGTCTGCTAGATGATATGAAAGAGGTGTGAAGAGATTGAGTCTGATAACCGTCGTAAGTAGCTCCCCAAAGTGGACTCGGAAATATGTAGTGTGACATTTCGATGTCCTAACAGAATATCGATCGACGGAAGTTTCCTAGAAGCTCTTGCCTATGAACCCCCTAGCCGATTTGAATAACAAGAAAGCAACAGGCCTTCAAATCCTAGCCAACATCCATTACTCCCAAATAGTTTGGGACTCCATAGTTTGCATTGCATGTCTCTATATCGTCCAAGAGTTCGCGACATCGCAGACTGACACTCGTGTCACATAGAAGGATGAAAACTCCCCATCGAGCTGCAGTTCCGAAGTAGCAAGGAAGCAGATCCGATCAGCGCGACTTCTCAACCATGGAACACCTGCGTTCGCTCTCTAACTCACTTCATTTGCTAGGCCAGATGGAGCTCCTAATGACGATGCCGTGGGAGAAGCTTAAAATGCAGATACCGTGATCGCTAGATTTACTGGTCATAGTCTAGGGGTGTGAGAGGTGGAGAGTTCAGGAAGGTAGTTATGCTCGAATTTCTATGTGATCTTGCTGGAGAATTGCAGATTGTAGCTACTTGATTTGTTGTAGTTGTATCTTAGAGAGATATAGCGAAGATTATTTGCTATTGTTTTCGAGATGAGGGATATACAATTCTAGATATGAAATCTTGAGCAGTGATCGCTACATAGTGTCAACGGCTTTTCCTGGATCTGTAGATATAGTTATTGCACGAGGAACTACATGCTAAATTAAATAAGGCCTCACTTCTTGCACTCTGATCTGAATCACTCTTGTAGAAGATGAGTTGATGATTAAGAAATTTGCTTCTGTTTATAAGGACTATAGGTCTCAGTTTAGCTTAAAGCTGTATCCATTTCCCGTTCCATTTGATAACTCTTCTCCCTCTTCGGCATACTATCAATACATCCTCCCCCTCCTCCTCCGTCACTTCATCTACCTTTTCTGTATCCATTTCCGTTCGATTTTATATTCCCTCTCCCTCTTCGGCGTACTATCAATACATCCTCCTTCTGCGCCGTCACTTGATATACCTTTTCCGACGAGAGTCTTGCCGCTATTCTATCAATACACTATCAAGGATTCTCAAACTGTAGTCTTCGGTCGAGTTCCTAGTAACCACCACCCAGTCTTGAAAATGAGAGTTATCTCACACAATCGCGACCATTCTCGCAATCTGGTCAAAATTCAACTTGGTGTCGTATAGCATATCAGACGAAACAAAACAAGGACTGATAACCCTATGCTTTTGCTCATTTACTCGTCTCAAAATGACTGGGGTCGATGCAGTATCAAGTAGCCACACCTCGTCGTTGGGCATCGTGCGGCACTTACTCGTCACTATCCCGAAGCCTACGCGGTTCGTTGTGGAAAATATCTGGCAGTTGTAGATCCTTGGGAACATGGACTTTCTGAAGTGTCTGAGGAAATTACTCCGCTCTTTTTCGTTCTCGAGGCCGTCATCCGGACACATGGTGAATATGCTCTTCCATGTTCCCAAGTCGATAGCAAGCGATATGTATTCTGTTCTTCCGCGTAATATCACGTTTTGAAATTCCGGGTCCAGCAGCCCGTTGGTGAGATTTTGATCTGATAGCCACTGAGACCACTCGCTCATGATGCTCCACAGGCTGTTGTTTATGCTAGTGGTGCTGTTACCATTACCGAGCACGTTTGCAACGACCCCCAACGTCTGGACATGAGCTATGCGAGCGCCACGAACTTTCAAAGTCCTGTTACGGTCCATAAAAAAGGGATCAAAAGTCTCCCTGGAATATCTACTGCGTTCAGCCCCACTACCAGCCCTGTTCACAATCCATAGCTGTCTGTCTTGGCCCCAGGGTTTCTCAAGGTTCGGGACCCAAGAATGGAAGTCATCTTCCCAAGTATTAGCACATGCCCCGAGTATGTCGAGACAGCCAGTCCGTAAGATCCTCCTCACAGCCCAGTGTCGATAGACTTCCTTTACCGACCGGGAGTAGTCGACCTCAACATCTGCGTTATCACGCACTACTCCTAGGATAGCGAACAGCCTATCTCGTGGATCCGTACACTTCGATTCTTGGGTGTTGTTGAGGACGCTCAATATGTTGTCCGGGTCAATCACATCTACCGACACTTGGTTAACGCGAGTCGCATTCATGTGCGGCAAACGTTCTGTGATCGCGTCCGTTGGTGGCATTTCCTCCGATCGAAGAATGTAATTGACGGCATTTCGCAGAGTTGTCCAGGGAATTTGGTGTCCGCACCATATCACTCGGGCTTCTTTCGATGCWGCTAGTTCTTGTATCACCCAAAGACGCTCAAACCAAGTCTCGAGGAAAAGTTTCGATAATGTCTCCCAAGACCTGGCGTTTTGGACCACCTCATCACTGCTCAATTGCAGGAAAGCGTCTTCTACATGGGGTGTTACGCCCCAATCCATGCCCGGTATGATATATAGGCAAGCCAGGTACTTCAACAATTTCACCGCGTTCGCCTCATCTGTTTGCAACGAATAATTAGGCAGTGATTCTCTTTGCGCCGCCAGTAATCGATCTCCTAGCCAAATGACTACTGTTTTAGCATCCTCATAGACTTTCTTCATCTTACGGACTTGCAAATCTCGCTCGACAACATTGCCTTGGTCGATGCAGATAGCATCAACCCAAAGCGCGTCAAATTCATCTTGGCTGGCCAAAAATTCCAATACATTGTACAAGTTCTGTGTTATCTGAAAGTTCTTGCCGTCAATCAAAATTGTCACATCAACTTTCGAATTGCCCCATGTGTATGAAAGTGCGCAGTAAGGTAGTGTGCTACCTCCCCGAGCCTCGAAGATGCTAAGACTTCTGTCTCCATCGTTTTTGCGAGGAAGGCGTAGGAGACGAATGCTGTTGGCCGGATCGGTGAGAGCTGTGTATTTAAAGTACGAGGAAGCTCCCCGGTTCGCGTTCGAATTGTGTTTGTACATGGTGGATTCAAGTTCGTTTCTGCTGGTGGACGTCGCAATATCTCTGCTCAATGTCTGACGCCTATTGTGGCTGATTTTGACAAGTCGAACACCAAATCAATCGTCAAAACGCGGGCGCCTGTATAGCACATCTATGAGTTTGAAAGAATATTCGTCCTCGGGAGGTGTTGATGGATGTTCTACCATTATGGTTTTGCCACCTCTCACTGTTAGATTGGCAGGCGCGACTGAATAGATCCAGCCTGGACCCTTCCACCATTGTCGTTCCCTCACACCGCTTGGCGCTACCCACGAGAGACTCCTCCCGGAAGATGATAATAGTATGTATTGGTGTATGAAATTTCTATTCATTGCGGGCGCTGAGCGCGTCAAATCCCAACTACTTCACTTTGTAACTACCTTTCCGGCAAATAAGCATGTACGTGGTAAGATGACGTTTCGACAGAATACTTTCAGACACGACGAGAGCACTTAAACAGTTCAGGATTGAAAGACGATTACATACTCGAGGGAGAATATGAAGAGTTTGGCTGTGGAAAGACTACTACATATAAGAGAACCCGCCGATTGACTCTAATAATCTCGACCAAGAGCGGGATAATAGTAAATATGGCAGGTGCGACTAGCCAATGTAGCATTCGATGAGCCAGTTTCGAAAATGCGACTCAAGTAGAATTGCACTAATTATGGGGCAATGACTTGCATAAGATTTCGATGAGAATAATCAAAAACAAGCCAATGTCATCGAAGCTAGAGATTTGGCTCATGTACTCCTCCGATGTTTGTTCGCTAACATGCAGCTAAAGTCGGCAGGACCCCTGAGCGGGCTTTTGCGGCAGCGAGGCTCAATGTTGCATGGAGCAGGGCAGTTGGGTACCCATCGCTGAAAGAGGCATTCAGCTAGTTATTTGACGGAGTTATCGGAGTATGAGGAAATGCCATCGAGGTGAGTATATGGGTATATAAATATCTGATTTCTCAACCAAATGAGATTCGCTTGTCAACGCAGTTTTAGACACTAAGCAAAATAGGATTGACACGTCAACGTCATATCAATTAAGCTTTGAGGGCTGAGATTGAAGTTGAGATGGCTACTCTTGCTGGCATGGCGGTTACTCCTAATGGATTGGGGATGATGAGTAAGTGAACAATGCGGCTGTCAAGGAGGAGGCAAGGAGACAGATGCTGATGATTTGCGCAGGAATGATATGGCCTCAAGATTCTCTACCAGACGAGAAAGCGTTTCAAGTATTGAAAGCCGCGCTGGCAGCAGGTGCAAATTGCGTAACTCTCCGTTTCCACACTATATGTCTGCCCGCACCTTAACGCTCTGCAGTGGAACGGTGCCGATTTCTACGGCCTGCCAACGCCAACTCGTTACATCTCATGAACAGATACTTTACGCGCTATCCCGAAGATGCGTCTAAAGTCGTCCTGTGCATTAAGTCTAGCGTTGTGGATATGATGACCTTCACCATCGACGGATCATCTAAGTTCATCCGCGAGAGCATTGCAAAAGCGAATAAGATCCTCGATGGGAAGAAGAAGATTGATCTATTTGGTATTGCGAGGGTGGATCCTAATACAAGTATTGAGGAGACGGAGCGAGGAACGGCTGACTGAGGGTTCCCAGGCTGAGACTATCCGTCGTGCGGCTTCCGTATATAAAATCGAAATGCTCGAAGCAGAAGCGTCGCTCTGGACCCGCGATATCTTCGATAACGGCGTCGCTGAAACTTGCGCTGAACTTGGAATTGTGGTTGTAGCTCATACACCGCTCGGGGCGGGGATGCTGACGGGGAATGTCAAAAGTATGGATGATTTACCTACTCATGATTATCATCGCTTTTTCCCGCGCTGGCAAGCCGAGAATTTGGCTGCGAACGTTAAGCTTGTTGAGGCTCTTGGAGGAATTCCGGTAGCTGGAGAGAGATATCCAGAGTTTGCGAAGAAGGCGCACGAGTACCGAGGAAATATCGCTGGAAGTGGGTCCGGGGGTGCGATGTAGTTCTTCTCGTGCTGAGAGACAATACTTGGTAAACTAGTGAAGAATGAATTGTAGTTGAGCCAAGGCGCTGAAAGTGTCGGGAACCAGGTGAACGTGACTAATCTTACGTTTATGGTCATGGATGATCGAAAGCAGGATATCTTCCTATCGTGGTCAGTCCAGCGAGCCTATGCTGGTTCAGACCATGTCACCCAGTGTAAATAGCTGCTTTGCATCTGTGGGGAGCTCTTTTGCAGGAAGGACACGTTTTTGTGAGACAGCATCATCGAGCACTGCTCGAGTAGTCCTAAAAGGTTCGGTCCCTTCACACGTGTCCGACAGAGCATTACGTATACCCCAATAGACATCCTCAAAACCCATAATCTGTGATCTATATTCGTTCTGAGACAAGGCACCCCTTTTCAATTCATCCCGGACGAAAATGAGACGAATCGCCAATTGGGAAGCGCGCCATTCTGTGTCACTATCCTCGACAAAGTCTCCCGCTTGTTGGTAAAGTTCTAATAATTGCGAGGGGACAGTTCTTCCACATTATTCCGAAGACAATCTGTCAAGATATTCGATACCAAGTGGAAGAACATTCTCAAACCGACAGAAGGCCCAAATTGTTGCTTTCCACGCAATCTCAGCAGAACGAGTGCTCCTTCCAGATGTTTTGCTTGAAACGTAAAGTCTTCAGCTGCATAAGTTTCACTGGCAAGTCTTTCGAAAAGATCATGAAGCACTACCGTCAGAAGTGTACTGTCTTGGCAAGCTATTTCTTGAGATTGTAGAGCAGCATTGGTCAGACTCAACGCCAAAACATAATCCTGTCTCGCTCTTTGCAGTATTGAAGGTCTTTTCGCATCCCTGGCCAGATAAGTTAGACTTGCTGCTTTCAGAACAGCGGCAAGATGTGATTGCATTCGTTTCTCAATTGGATAGAATACTTTCATGTAATAGAGTGTAGGCGAGGCGTCAATGCCGAAGACTAGGTGGGATATAAAGAGTCCTTTAGCGCGATCTTCCAGTGATAATGTGATTCCTGGCGGAATAGCGTGAGGTGTCTTGACTGCCGTTTTCCGTACTACTTCCTGCGTCTCATCGCGAAAGGCGAGGTTTTGGGGTTATGGTAGCCTGGGCATGAGAGGTGTGCTCGACGAGATTGGCCACAGCCTGGTAGCTTCTTATCGCACTAGTTCGTGTGTTGTGAGTAAGTCTCCGAGAATCCTATGAAAGCCATGAAGCAAGAATATCTTGAGGTTCCGTTTCCGACATGACGCGCATGATTTCGATGGCTTCCCGCAATACACCATAATATCAATATTCGATGTTCAGCTCAAAGTATTTATCTAAACACTTTCAGATCCTTCAGGTCTTGCTTGAGTCTTCAGTATCTAGTCCAGAGTCTTTGGAAGAGGAAAAAGGAATAAGGTCATCGAGCCTACAATGCTAGATCAGTGTTAAATTCGTGAACATCAAGGACCGACGTTGAAAGGTATCCACTTTTGTCTCGGTAACGAACCCCAAACGGGTATGCTGACAGTCGAATCTGAAGTTGTCAAGAGCCACCGGACATGGATGCTGTTCGAGGGTACAAGTACGAAGTACAAGAATAGTGCTAGGTCAAGCAAGAACTTGAAGCAAATCTAATTTTGTTCGCGTCACTTTGCTCGCGCCAATTACTCTTCAGGATTCGGAATCCATGGAATGCAGCAGGTCAAGTTGGTGCCTGAAAAGCTAGGTCGAGACGATGTTTCACGCTAGGCATCCAAGGCAAGAACCAACTTATCACGTGTCTAACCCTCTTGTGGTCGATTAGTCATCACTTGCCCTTGCTCGATGTACCGACAGACTGCCACAATTTGTGAGGATCTTRACAGTGCAAGTCACGTAACGTCCGCAAGTCCTACCTACAAAGGAAATTTCCTCGAATGATTGATAGRGCTCATATCATCATCACCAACATCCGATAGGTGAGATGTTGTAAAGTCAGAGCTTTCCGCCGAAAGGGAGGCCGAAGGCCGAATGCTTGGTAATATTAATAGCATTTATGTCTGTACCCCCGACCCACACCCCACTTAGCAAATCAAATTGGTAATGAATGTACTTAAGTATTGTTCATAGAGTTAATAAAGTGAGAGCGATAATTAGGCAATTCAGTGAACATCTTCGAGTTTCATATGAATGGCATATAGACCAAATTTCCACAAGTCATTCGGAGGTTTTGCCAGCTTTCCATTCAGTGGATTTTCAGACAGCCAAAGGTCGCCCTAGCATCTTGCCTCTGAGCCATATCTACTTCAAACACCTACAAAACAAGTAGGATAGATATTTCAATCATGGCAACTCCCAAGATCACATTATACACCAGCCACAGCTGCCCATGGGCCCATCGTTCCCAGATCGCCCTAAAAGAACTAGAGCTTCCATTCACAACGGAGATAGTCGACCTCTCCAAACCACGCACCCCCGAATATCTCGCCATCAATCCACGCGGTCTCATCCCAGCACTCGTCTACAACGATCAAGTCCTCACCGAATCATCCATCGTCTCGCAATTCTTGGTCGACACGCATCCCTCGCACCTCGAGAGAACGAGTGCTGAGCCGGGCGGTGCTTTACAGAGAGCGAAGATCAATTTCTTTGTTGAGACGTATTTCTCGAAAGTTCATAGTTTGTTTTTGCCGGTGATCAGAGCGCAAGTGGGGAGCGAGAAAGAGGACATCGCGGCTAGGTTGGTAGATGCTATCGTCAAGGAGATTGAGCCATTGCTGGCGGATGCGAAGCCTTTCTTTGGAGGCGCGGAGAAGTTGACGCTTGCAGAGGTATGCTATAAAGATCTCAGAGTACTCTCGAAGTAGTGACTGACTTGATCTTGTTGTTGCAGGTTCAAACTGCATCGTTCGTTATTCGGCTCTTGGCTTTCGCCAAATATGAAGTCTTGATTCCAGAAAGCGTTTTGACTAGTCTGGAAGCCAGAGCCCCAAATTTCTGGAAGTGGGCGCAGGTAGTGGTCAAAGAAGAGAGCGTGACCTATATATGGGATGAGAAAATGGATTGTGAGACGTTTGCGGCCAGGTTCGGGCCGAAATCTTCGTGAGGATCTAGAGAGCAAGCCATGGAAATTATGATTCGGACGATTGATGTGTGAGGATGCTGCCAATGTGTTACTGGGGTTGAATACTAGGGTGGTATTATTGCAATTTCTTTCGTTATCCGTGCGATCTTTATCGTTTCACGCAGCGAAGACATGAATTCATAATCATCACGAGGTAGACCGCACGAAACCATCAACGACGATGCGGAAATCATAACTGCATTTGTCAAATAAAGACACGCATGGTCTCTCATGCTCTCAACACAGGTCAACCAAAGAGCAATCAACCAAAGAGCAATCAACTAAAGAGCAATCAACTAAAGAGCAAACAACCAAAGAGCAATCAACCAAATAGAAATCAGCCAAAGACATCCTGTAACATCCATTAACGCCATCCACAATTTCCCATGCCACATCACAAGAACTGTCATCCAAATAACTCCATGTCCAGCATCCAATTCCGCCATCCACATTGTCTCATACCATACCACAAGAACAATCAATTTATTGCCCAAACTACAACAACCATAAACACCACGCACCATTCCATTGAACCCAATATCAAGGCCACACAACCCGGCTAACCAACTCCGAAGCAGCCCTCGCGGGCACCTCAAAGGTGTCAGTTTATCGTAAGTCGTGCGCCATGTACAGACATGGGAGGGACATGCAAACCCGGCTATCAACATCAAGACTCTAGAGCCTCAAAATGATGATTATCGATGATTCGCATATATGTGTTGAAGGATGAGAAGGTGAGAAGGGTGTGCATTAGAATAGGTAGTAAGCCATCGCAGTTACTACAAGTGCGAAGAGCGTGGCGATCTTGACGGGTCGGTTAGAGATGGGATCCGAGTCTTCGGCTGCGGAGTGTGGACGAGAGGCTGACTCAACAATGACCGTTGTAGGAATAGTCTGAGTCGATTGGTCGGCCTGAACTTTGCTCAATAGCTCGTTGAGACGTTCTTCAGCGCGCCTAGTCTTTTCCCTCTCTGCTAAGATGAGATCATTCTGGCGGAGAGTAGGTGGTGGCGGTGTAGGATCAGCAAAAATGGCACACAACTGAGCATCAAAATCTCTGACTTCGAGAACCTCTCTGTTGGCTTTCATGAATTTCGTAGCTCTGGTGCTCATGTCAAATGTCACACTCTCAACTTCTTTCGCCTGCACGATCAACTCCTCAAGGTCCTCAGTCTCTGTTGCTTCCTTCTCGTCAGCGGCAGCGACGTTGTCCTTGAGACTCTTCTTGGTTTTAGACAACTCCACTTTGAGGGCTCTATTTTGACGCTGGCACTCATTTAACTCTTCTTTTGTCGCTGCGTAAAGCTCTGCACTGTCCTTTGCTCTCGCCTCAAAAGCAGCACTAATGGAATCCGCGAGAGTCTTCTTGGTGGCATCCAACTCCTCCCTGAGGACTTCTTCCTGACGCTCGAACTTCTTAGAATCTTCTTTTTCCTTGACAGCGGCAGCAATGGATTCCGCGAGAGTCTTCTTGGTTTCGGCCAACTCCTCCTTGAGGACTTCTTCCCGACGCTCGCACTCCTTTGAATGTTCTTTCTCCTCGATAGCGGCAGCGGCGGTGTCGTCGAGAGTCTTCTTGGTACTGGTCAACTCCTCTTTGAGAACTTTGTAGTGATGCTTGCACTTCTTTAGATCCTTTTTTGTGGCTTCGTGAAGCTCAGTTGCTTTTTTGAAGCTGTTGACGACGGCTGGATCCAAGACAGTGAGGGACTTGTCGGTGGCCTCTTCTCTAGGCTCTGATTGGGTGGCTTGATCGGTCATGACTGGTACCTCCTTGGTAACTTCGATCTTTTTCTCAACTTCAACTTTTACCAATTTTACGACCTCGGCTCCTTTTTCGAGCTCGGGCTCAGTTTGACAGGAGGTGTCGACCATACTAGCATTCTTGATTGCCAGCACGGGTTCTGCCTTAGCCTCAATGTGAAGCTGCGGTGGATTTGTAGCTGGAGTTGGTGTAGAAGAGCCAGCGTCTTTTGTCTCCTCCGGAGCAGCTTGGACTGCCTCGATCACCGAGGAATCCATATCTTCGTCGGTAATTTTGGATTGAAAGCCATCCAGTTGTTTCTTCAACTCTTCGATTGTTGCGTCTTTCCTCTTCGATTCACTCTGTACCTCCCGGAAGGCATGCTCATATTTCATGTTGCATGCATTGGCTGTATTCAATTTGTCGTAGTATTCATTGCACTTTCCTCCGAGGTGAGAACGGTTGGCTTCGCAAGCAGTATACTTGGCCTCGAGAGCTGCGTATTTCGCCTCGCTCGCATTAAACATAAACGCGTTTCCCTCACACTTGTTGCACTTGTCCTTGCTCTGTTCCAATTGCTTGTGGAATTCGGCTCTTAGACTCGCGTTAAGGTGCGATATTTCCCGGCTCTTGTAGCGCTCAACATTCATTTGGTGCTCAAGTTCTGCGCAAGCCTTGGCGACAACTTGTTTGGATTTCTCGGCAGCAATCCGTTGCTGGTTCATCCCCATGCGGTCTTTGACCTCTGCCTCTACCCTCTCTTGTAGCTTCGCGGCCAGCTTTTCTGCCGAGGTGACCTTGCCTCGTGCCTCCTCGAGTTCGTCTTGGAGGTAAATTCTCTCCTTCGCAAACTCTATGGTTTTCTCGTCGATAATAGCTCTCACGTCTTCGGGTCTCATAGTCGCTGGGTTCCCCGAGAGCACAGACTGAGATGTGGATGCCTCTGTCTGGAAAGTGACTTGCGGCGAAGGAGCAATCGAAACAGCTGCGATGCTTCTCGTGTCTACGTTGGATTCAGCAGCTTTTTTTGCTGCGAATTCCTTTTTGCTCGGGCGTGGACTCTTCTTTTTCACTAAGGGTTGGGCTTGACGTCGCTGCTTGGCGTATGCGAAACCACCTGATGTGAATGGGGTTTCCACAGGTTCAAATTTGCCAATGGTGCGGACCCTACGCGTCTGTCTTTTGTCATCCATGCCATCGTCTTCGTTGAGTCGCCTCTTGCTTCCTGGAGATGCACCGTGGAGTGCTGATGAGGACGAGGATGAATCAGGTGGGACCCCGTCTGACAGCGTCAAACCGAGGTCAGGAATAATGTTGCCATAATCTGCCATTTTGATTGCTGTTGCGATATGGGACGCGTGGTGGTTGAGGTGTTGTTGCTTTGGTGAATGGTGAACTCGTAGGTTCGAAATGAGGTAAGAAGAGAGTAGTAATCGATCGTGTAAGGTCGTGAGAGGAGCTTGTTGGACAGATCGACTTGATACTTCGATGATGACTTGAGGAGGTTGAGATGGTAGATCGAGTGGTCGAGGTAAGAAGTTAAGTAACCGTGTGTCGGTGCGGGGTCGTTGTGATTAACGTGGTTGCTATGGTGCTCAGACGTATTCACTGTTTGCTATTGTGGACGCGTATGCTTGTTGAGAAGGTGAAGGTCAAGATCGATGTATTCGGTGCAGTAGAGGTGGTTGCTATGGTGCTCAGACGTATTCACTCTTTGCTATTGTGGACGCGTGTGCTTGTTGACAAGGTGAAGGTCAAGATCGATGTATTCGGTGCAGTAGAGGTGGTTGTTATTGTGTTCTCTCCGACTCACTGCTTGCTATTGTGCTTGTTGAGAAGGTCAAGATCCGTGAATTAGGTGCGGGTGGTTGTTGTCAATGTGTTCTCTCCGATTCACTGCTTGCTATTGTGCTTGTTTTGATCTTCTGCTGGCTAAGCGAGAAGTCGTGAACTCTCGAAAGGTGAACCTCACGCGCGTCATTTGCACAGCCACGAGAGCCGCGTGAAAACTCTGCACTCGCTCGCCAGTTCACAAATTCATGGATTACCAGAGCCACTGCAGAGCCTGGTTGAGACTGATGGTGCACAACCAGAGAGAGAGAGAGAGAGTCACATGACCAACTTCCTCCGCCTCGCCATTTGATGACGAAGTTGCTTGACATGCCAAACTTTTCTTCGCAGAGGGTATTTTGTCACTCTGTGTTATGGATATGGGAATCGGGAAATGGAATAACGTGAAATTCATGCCCTAATCTATCGTATTGGATGTGTCGTGGTGAGGACCCTATACGATACAGGCAGTGGACATAGTAGTAGCCCAGAGATCACGATACAGGTGTCTTCCCAGTTCACCATAGCCATATTCAATTGAGACACTACTCACAAAATCGTCAAGCAAATGGCTCTTATCTGTTCCGTCGTACTCACGACTTTTGGTGTTCATGAATACAATATGGCATTCATGAGTACAATATCGTATTCAGAAGTAACACGCTCTTCACGAGTACTACATAGAACTTATGAGTAACACAGACTATGCTTAAGTAACTACTCGAATTAATTGACAGTCTAATCTCTACCACGTCGCCTAGTRGCAGGTTTATTAAAGCCATCAGATCTATCAACTATGAGATTARCCGACTTGGGCTTCTTTCACTTATTTGTTGTTCTACCACTACCTCTAGTTTGCTTTCATCTTCCTCTGGCAATGTGGAAATAATACTTCGTAAGCCTATAGGCTTGTACGTATGGCAGAGATTTACTCGTAATATTGTACTATGACTTCTTCATCTATCATTACTAAATATATAAGTAGCCTAATTTTCATTAGGCAAGGTGRATGATTTGGATTTGGAATATGATTCCGATAATAGGCCTCGTTATCAAGCTAGCAGCGGCAACCTCGCCTTGTAGTTGTTAAAGAGCAGCGCCATGGGCGACAACACCAAGGAATTGGGCAATTTGCGACTGGAGGAGCGACACTCCGTGTTACTCACGAGTACTATATGGCACTCGTGAGGGTATATTATTCGTGAAAACCATATAGTACTCACGAATGCCAAGTTGTATTCATGAACACTAAAAATCATGAATAACGCGGAACATATCACATAATTTTATCACAGTCGAAGTCATTTCAAAAGATTTCTAAAACAGTTTGCATTCATGAAATCGCTTTTAATACATCAGATCGCCGCTGATTCGAAAACTGCTCGTAACATATCCTCTCAACCAAGCCCACGTATCATGTCCTAGAATCTCCCATGTTCCTCCAGCCAACTAACAACATCTCTGATGTCTCGGCAAGCACTCGTAGGGGAATCTTATCCATGACCATCCTCCCTTGACTTACAGATCGAAGCTGTAAATACTTCCATGACTCCGAAAATGAGAAGACCTGAGTACTCTTATAATCGGATGAAAGCTGCCAAGTTCAGATGGACCATGAATTTCTCCTCCCTTGACTTACAGACCAAGCTGTAAATACCTCCATGATTCCGAAAATGAGAAGACGTGAGTACTCTCATGATCGAAAGAAAGGTGTCAAGTTCAGATGGGTCGTGATTTTCAATCCCTTTGAGAGGTGACCGACAACAGAAAGGAAGCTCGAAAGCGAAAAGGTCGACAGTGACAAAAACAACTTGAGGTAGACCAGCCCATATTACAATCCTCCATAAAATAGAACCGCTCCAAGCAGTTTGAAATAATCCACACTGAATTAAAACCAAAGAAGATAATGGGCCTCAACATCTAACAAGGACCCCAATACACCCACACGTACCACCAGAGTCGAAAACAATAAGGCACGGGCTTGATAAGAGCATCGGCACAGATACTAGTGGCGATCCCACATACAGGAGCAAATACGCCCCGGGCGTTTGCTAGCACTGACAAGGACGGCCGAACGATGTCGAGAGGAGGAATCTGGTCGACAGAGCATACAGTGAGAATGTTGAAGCTCTCAAAACGGCTGCACCCCGGAAAGAATGCATCGACAGCGGTAGCGACCGAGGAGGCTGGGTCTTCAATATTGGTGGTCCATCGAGAGAATGCATCGATAATGGGATCTATGGAGGGTTCTCCAAAAATGTAGTTGATCCATTTAGCGATGACGGCAAAAATCATTATGAACATACTGATCTGGACGCCCTCAAGCAGAGTTAGAGAGGGAGAACGACATTCCCAAGGGACAATGGYAGAAGGGTAAGTAGGCTCGATGACTTCCGTGGTGGGCTCGATGTGAGAATCGACGATGGGGGTAACACTGAGCTCTGGAGCTGATGGCGAAGGTGAAAGATCTGTCTGACTTTCCACAGAGACGGATACCACGGAGGTAGACTCCTCGGGCTCGATGTCAATACATACAGGTAGAGAGCACGGAGGTAGACTCCTCGGGCTCGATGTCAATACATACAGGTAGAGAGAGCGTCAATTCTGGAGCGGATGGCGAAGGTGAAAGATCTGTYTGACTTTCCACAGAGACGGATACCACGGAGGTAGACTCCTCGGGCTCGATGTCAATACATACAGGTAGAGAGAGCGTCAATTCTGGAGCGGAGGTAGAATCTTCAGGCTCGATGTGGATGGACTGAATAGTCGAAAGCGTCAGTTCTATGGTCAAAGGTGGTGAAGGAACCTTCGATTGATCGCCTGTGGAGGTAACACCCTCAGAAATGGTGCCGGAAGCTGCGAGAGCTTCTTCGAGACTAGAAATCTTCTCGGCGGCAGCTAGAAGTTCCTGTTTCTTGGTCTTGACATCTCGCTCAGCTTTGTCTCGCAATGTGAAAGCTTCCGTTCTCTCTTTTTTCGTCTTCGCGTGAGCTTCTTGGGACTCGCTCTTGAGTTTRTTGGAAGCCTTGAGTCTACCTTCGAGCTCTTCACATTTCACTTCGGAAGTCCTCAATTTGCTGGTCAACTGTGCCTTTGAATAACCGGCCTCGCCCTTTATCTTGGAGATCTGTGCCTCGAGAGAGACTATCTTTTCATCTTTCTCGTGAAGCTTGTTTCCCATGTCAGCGTTGATCTCCTTTGCCTCATCGAAGGCTGCAATGCTCCTGTTCGATTCTTGTAACTGAGATGACAACGAGTCCAGCTGAATCTTTTGCTCCGATACTTGTTTCTTGAGCTCGAAAGCATCTGTGTTCAARGTCTCYAATTGAATATCTTTCTCGGATACCTCTTTCTCGAGACTAGAGACCTTCTCACTAGCCAGAAGAGCAGTGCGACCTTCTTGTGCGGCGAGTCCCTTTTGCTCTTCGACAGACTTCACAAGATTCTCGCATCTCGCACTCAAATCGGCGTTGAGCGCTGAGAGGACTGCGTARGCCGAGTCTTTTKCGGATATGGYTGTTGCAGATGCAAGCCGCAAGGTAGAAAGCTCAGCACTAGTAGTGTCTAGTTGCTCCTTTACGCTATTTAGATCATGACAATCGAGATTTCGCTGCTCTTTATACCTGTCACAGAGGGCAAGTTGAACTTTAAGGGACTCCCTGGCCTCATTGTCGGATACTGTCTTCACGAAGAGGCCTCTCTTGAGGTCTTTTACTACCATCGCGTGCTTTCGACTCTGCTTTAAGATAGAGAGACGAAGATACGAGCGAATCGCTCGTTCCCTAGCGCGAATCTTGTTGACCTTACGCCTACCCTTCAGAGGACTGAGCCCTGGGCAGTGCTTGGCAGTGTTGTGGCCGAGCTCCTCGTGTGAGTTATCTTTGCAGGGCTTGGTATACTCCTGCCAGAAGCGGCCGAACACATCATGTGCATTGTCTTTAAGGCCCAAACAGTCAAACATTAATGCCGGGTCTACAACTGGGACTTTACTCCCTTGCACCCCGCTGTTTGGGAAGAAGGGGAGGCTTGGAGGACTCGACACATGGGACGAGGCGATGATTGCCTGCTCCTCGCGGTTTGGTGTGGGTGCACGTTCGATCATGAGGAAAGACATCGGGTCCCCTGAAGAGTTTTCTTCGAGCTGTGGTGTGCTCTGCTGTTCCTCGGGAGATATGGCACTGTACGGATGTCTGTAATGGGACGGGCCGGGGGGTGAGGGATACTCGTTCTGATGGACTGGAGGGCCGAACGTTAGATCGTTTGAGATTTCTGGAAATGGGAAGTTCTCTGTGCGCTGCTCTGGCGTTGATGGACGGCCATTGTCCTGCGTAGAGATAGGAGCGAATGAATATACCGTGCCCTGTACCTGACTCCCATGGTTGAGTCCTCCATCAAGACGAAGAGGGTCGACAAACGACAAGTCGACCTTCCTTGGAGGTGCGGTTTTGACTGGTTCTGCAGTGGGGTGGTCAGGGCCGACTTTTGACAGGCCGAAAAGCTTAGAGTAGTTTGACATTTTGATTGGTGCCGGCTTCGGACGTACCATGGATGCCGGGTCATAATCCGTACCGTATGCGGCATTAAACACGGCGCCTCTGGTGTCGTCAGATCGAAAATCTGGCGGTTTTCTATAATCTCGGTGTTGCTTAGGCTTATCGGCAGTTGCGCTGACCATGCTTTCGTCGACGGAGGAGAAAGGATTGGGCGGGGTCTTGCCCAAGGAGGACAAGTCACTACCTTCATTTTCCCAGTTTGGAGGATCCACCATATATCTAGTCGGGTCACTTTCAATCTTGTCTTTCAGAGCTTCAAACTTTGGTCTGGTAGACAGATCCACAGGACCACCACCGCCATTGACATCATCAAATATCGGCAGCATGTTGGATTTTTTTCGCCAAATTGTGTGAGCAGCATATGCACCATGGGTTCTGGCATCTCCCTCAGCAGTATAGTAGTTATGGACTGGCCCTTGGCCTTTGTAGTTAGCCCAGATATACGCAAAGACATTGTTTTGTTTATCTGTCACCGTGTTAGCCTTGGTGCGCCAATATGCTTGATTTGAAACTGGAAGGAAACTGGAAGGAAACGGTACCTAGTCCACCTCGAGGGCGGCGACGTCTCGCTCCCATGGCGCTGGATTCACCGGTTGAAGAAGACATTATCGTCGATCTGCTGGAGAAGGTGTGTTTTGTAAAGGTGAGAGAAGAAATAGACTTGAATGATCGCGGCGAAGCGTTGACTGTTGTGGGTGTGAAATACGGCTGGATACAAAGTTGGAGGTGTGATTTTCGAAAGCTGCAGACACCGGGGTGTAACAACAAAAAGCTTTGTGGACGCGTATACGCCGAAAGGTAGAGTTTGGATGATGTTCAGAAAGACTACAGTGGTGATTCAGAGGTGTTGGTACTGTTGTACGTGGTTGTTGTGAAAGATCGTCGGGGTACGCGTTGCTGCGGAGAGAAGACTTTGGATTCTGATCACAATTTTGAGAAGAGATCGTTTGTGTGCGAAGACTTAAGCGGGAACGGCTAGCAATCCACGAGAGTGGACGTGAAATGTCGAGGCAACAGGTTGCGCGTTGTGGTGAATCGACTCGGCATCTGGACAATGGCTAAGCGAACCACCGCGACGGCGGCAGAGGTGACGACTTGAAGGCCTTGGAGGAAACTTGGTGCGCCAGGTTCCCAACTGCCAAAGGTGAGATCTGATGTGGGCTCGAACTGCCTCATAGATGTTATCACTCGTGTTCTGAAGGTATGGATATTCGCGAAATGCACGTAGCAAAGTATGGCACAAAGAAGAATTAAGAGGATGGGAGAGGCTCTGTTTCGGATTGTCTGTCTCCTGGCACACCCCGAATAATAGTCTAATCGTGACGAAAGTATCCAATTTCACAATGTAGGTTCTCGATAATGTGGAAGTTAAGGTTCGGTGTGTATCAATTAGTAGAAGTMAATTTTACCTATGGGAGTAGTGGACGAAGAAATCATATGGATTCGGGACAATGAGCACCTAGGAAAYCGAAGTGTTTAAATAGGTAAAATCTGAGATCTTATTACCATTGCGGATATCCTCCATTTCAGAATCATCTCTTTTGATACTTGAAATAAACCCTTTTGGTTGGCTTTTGCGCTGAATGCCCGTTGAAATCGACTGGCGGCGTCACGGTAGGCTTTCCCTTCTTATCAGTCAGCTCATAATTGAAGCTCGCGATAAAAAATGCTGCGATCACGTTTTGTTCCAATTTGGCAAACTGTTTCATATCAGTAAAAACTTTGGGAATAATACGGAAATCCTTACCCTCATTCCTACTGTTCAGTCATAGTCAGCTAATGGGTCTACTCAATATCGCAGATACAATGAACTTACAGCATGGATGTCTACCTAATCCCCAACCCATATACGCAAGTGGCTTTTTCTTATCCTCGCCCCTCAGGTATCTGGAAGGGTCCCATTTCAATGGGTCAGGGTAAATCTCAGGATCAAGATGAACGTCAGCGGTATGATATGTAACGAAAGCACCCGGTGGAATGACTTCATCGCTTTGACCAATTGGGATGTCTCGGCCACTGATGTTCTTGCGGAAGGCTGTACCCAGAAGTTGAATTCTGATACTATCTTTCAGGCACAAATCCATTACTGGAAATTCAGTTTCCCAGGCATCGCTTGGAATTTCGGTGAGCTGTTCAACGAGGGGAGCATCTTTGTTCGACGAATACTTTGCAGCAACCGATACAAGTTCTTGCCGGACTTTGCCCATCCATTCTTCATTTTGTGACAAGTAAGCAAGAACCCACGTAACATTAATGCCGCTATTGAGTAGCCCTGCGAAAAGCGCACCGATGATGAACTGAGAGAGACTGTATTAACAATTGGATGTTTCATAAGCATACGACTTCGAAGATCAAGAGCATACCTCAATCATCCTGGGCAAAGGATCGCCCTCATCCATCATGAATTGCAGTGGATCATCACCTCTAATCCCTGCAGCTTTTCTGCCCTCGACAATATTCTTGATGACCAGATAAAGACGGCCACCAGCGATAGTTCTCTTGATAATGCCCAAAGACGGGAACGAGGGGAACAGAACAGCGGCGGGCGTGGCACTGTCTTCGATGGTTTCATACAACTTAAGCGTTTTTTCAAGTAATTCAGGGTCATTGGCAATGTCATCACAGCCAACAGTCCGAATAGTGAGCTGGAAGACGGTTCTGTAGATACTTTCGAAAGGATCCGTGATTCCAGATGGGTTATCGGCCAGTCTTTTCAGGCTAGCTTGGACATCCGCAATGAGCTTTGGCAAGGCTGAGATAACATTAGATGAGCAATTAATTGTACTGTGTAGCTTACTGACCTTTATGTAAAACGTCTGGTTTTAGCATGCGTACGAGGCGTCGAGCAAAGTAACCTCCTGGACTGGCGAAGTCTTTGTCCACTTGAGCTATGGTGTCCTCTTTGAGACTATTAGGAGATTGGCCAAAAAGTACAGCATATCTTTCATGATTGTTAGATTTGTAGCCCTTTAGAAATTAAATGCAAATATCCTCTCACCCTTCAGTGAAGCCTAATTCTCGACTTTCAAAGAACACCTTTCGTCCTTGGACTCCAGTCAGACCAACCACAGGGTTCTTGCCGAGAAAGAATGAGAAGTTTCCAGTCGGCGCGTGAGCTGTTGCATGCTGGTAGAAATCCCAACGGTGACTGAGGAATCGATATGCTCCGACTATAGGCCAAGATCCTGGAGCTAGCTTTGGAGACTTTGATGGAAATTGATAGTGACCTGAGAAAGCGAGTACGTAGAGACCAATAGCCAGTATTGCTCCAGCTGCGATTAAGGTAGTTACAGAGACACCATGGTAGCTAGGTAAGGACAACATCCTCACGACAAGTTCTAAGCTTTGTTGTGCAAGGAACAGAACCAAAACTTCATGGGGATGCTCAAGTTGAAGCGACGTTGGAATATCGAAGAGATGACGATGTTTCGGGTGTGGTGATACAGTCTAAGGCCCGTGCTTCTACGTCCACCACCAACTCGCAGCGTGAAATGGGAAGCGACCCTGCAAGCGAAAAGGAGGGAGGATCATGATCAATTGACATCTACACTGCAAGTCTCCAGCTCGCGTCTGTTTACTCCCACGTCTATAAACAATAGAGCTATTTGTAAACTCAGTACACGGAAAATACATATTACCAACATTTTCAGGGGAGCCTGTCTGCCGATCTCAACAATCCAAGTGGGTTCCAGGTTATCCAAGCGGGTGAGACCCACTTCCCTCCCGAGTACCCGACCCCACCGTCTTGTCGATCGGATCGCGGAATATGGTTATTGCGATATCAGGAAACAAACTCTAGCCTTAGCAGCCTGACGAAGAAGGCCTTTGATCGGGCGCTTTTTCAGACATCAAATCAATCCTGGCAGGAGCAACGACGACAGAAATCTTATTTTGCTCCTCGAGCTTTGATAGCCGAACAGCCTGACGGGATGGTGTACCTGGTGCTCTATGAAAACCAGAACAACAACACGCAGGTCTCGAATCGCATAAGAGAGCGTGACTGGCATGGCTTGGTGCCTACGACATCCCTTCACTATGTTGAAATGCGAACATATTCTGTGCGGACTGTAATCATCATTTCCGTTCTGAAGCCAACGCACAATTGCGGGACTGCAACACCACTCTGATGAGCCATCATATCAAACTGCGGCTTTGCGCTAAACCACCCCGCGCTCTCTGTACCAACCGTTTCATACGTATACTGCGCATCCTTATCGTCAATCTTAACCGTCTCTCCCCCTCTTCCACCTGCCGCAGCATCCGCCATGAGTTGCGCATGACAACACTTCTCCAGGCTCATAAACCAGAATACCGTACTCTCAATCGTCTCTCCGCAAGTCAATAATCCATGGTTCTGTAATAGCGCAGCCTTCTTCCCACCAAGGGCTTTAGCAATCGCAATTCCTTCGTCGGCCGCGAGGACAATTCCGCGGAACGAAGAATAGAGCGCAATGTCGTTGTGGAAGGCGCACGAATCTTGGGTTATGGTGTCGATTGTTCGGCCGAGGGTACAGAATGCACGACCGTAGATGGAGTGGGAATGCGCCACGCAGTTTACATCCGGGCGGGCTTCATGGACGGCGTGGTGGATCATATATGCTAGAAATGTGTCAATCRATGCGATTTACAGAGAGTGGAAGGRTGATCTACCAGCGGTATTGAGACGACGAACGGGTCCGCCGTCAACGACTTTTCCAGCTGCGTTTACGCGGATCAGATCTGAGGCTTTCAATAATGGCCAGGCTACGCCGAATGGATTTACCCAGAAGCTGGTTGGTTCGACAGGATCCTGTTATTGTATTCGTCAACACAACTCTTTTCCTCTACTTCCTTATCGTGCACCATATCCCTTCGCCAGATTGGAACGACCTACGCGTAGAGTGATGTGTCCCGCCACCCCCTCATCAAAACCGAACTTCGCGAAGATTCTAAAGGCCAATGCTAGTCTTCCTTTCTGATATTCGCGCTCCTTATATGGATCTTCGAATTTCGGGTTGTTTGGTTTGGGAATTGTGTCAAACTCGTCGGACTCGGCCTTTGCTTCTGAAATTCCTGGTTCGAGGGGTTTGGTAGCTGGTTTGGTTGTTGATGAAGTGGGGGAGGTGTCGACGATATCGTGGGTTGCTGAGGGGGGCGCCATGATTGATATCTTTGGTAGTTAACGGTAAGCGCGGTGATGTCTCCAGAAAAAAGTATGCAGTGAAAGGGAAATATAGTTTACTTGATAGGACCAGGAAAAAAAGTGTACAAGAGTTGCAGAAGCGCGCACCAAAAACGGGATCTTGCCACCGGCGTACTTATATACTTGTCTAACCCCCAAGAATGGGGAAACTATATTACGGCATAGCCCCGGCAGTACGTTACTGGTTGAAACCCAGTACTCGGTACAAGTGACGTTGGAAATGTTATCGCCAAAATGTGGGGTAATCGGCCTCGGTTTGCCGACGGGCTAATCCACCGAGGTGTTAGACTTTTGAGTTTGAGTATTGCGACCAATCATCATGCGTATATTACTTTCAAGGTTGAATAAGTACATGTTCCAACGTTTCCAGACTAGGTAGACTTCCGAGTTTCGAGAAATTAGGGCTTAGTTGAAGAGGCTTCTAATAAGCACAGAAAGGTCCGTCCTATTATTCGGCAGGGGAATATGCTAGGAAGCTGGAGTTAAAGTCTGCTCTGGCCCAGCTGAGAAGCATATCGAAAATGCACGTCCCGATATAGTTGCCATGGTATATGCCACCAAGTGTTTCCCCTTGTGGACAATCTAGATAAGTCAGGGGGTAATGTACGCAACCTAGCCAGCAGTCCACTGATTGGAAACAAAAGAGAACRTCGCGAAACAGCAAGTGCYAAGTTTTGACGATCATTGATGGAGAGTTCCGCAGTCTCTGTAAAATAGCGATTCTCTATCGTCAACGGGGGGTTTTCGCAATGACCTCGTGCATGGTATTTCGTGTGTCGTTGTCGAATACAGTATGGTGTTGCAAGCCCGCCTGCAGATAAGTCAGTCTGCATACGCCCCCGTTGCCCCCTCATATATCATGACGTCTCACAATCACTGAATAATCCGAAAGGGGAGGAGACGGATCAGTCGCGAGTCTTTTGTAGACTGGGTAGATCTTAGGATGTTTAAGCTGACATGATAGCCATCTTACGAGCTTCGGCTTTTGTAGAAAGCTCTCACAGCATCCGCTGTCTGTTCTGGAGCCTCTTCGGGAATGAAATGGCCGACATCGTTTTCAAATCCTAACACTTCTAGGTTCCCATTAGCCATCTACTCTTCCCATACTGATTTGGCATCATATCTTGTTCCTAAATACCAAGATGAGTACAAAACGAGAACGTCTTTGTTGAATTTCCTTCCTTTGTTTTGGTCGTCTTCTTGCTGCTGGATATCCTCTTCCGCTCCAGCTCAGTAGTCGTCGCAAGAAGCTCGAATAACATGCTCGTATTTGAAAAAATCGGCATATACGTCTTCTACGTCATGTTCTTGAAGTTTGGCAATACCTGAAGCACGTTTCCCTGCCCAACGACGGATCGAGGAGCGAACAAAGGAGTCACCACCGAAGGCTTCGATCATCGGAATAGCAATGTCTACATTCGCCAGGAAAGGCCAATGAAATGTACTGGCGGACGCAGACGGTGTCGCGAAGGAATGCCACTGGACGATCGTTGGGACGATAATTAGAAAGATTGAACCTCGTAAGTCGAATCGACTATCGGAAGACGTGTCCACAGCAAGTCGATGGGATACTCGGCCACCACGATCATGTCCAGCCTCTAATCCTTGGGGTTCCCTTTTCACACACATATATACTATTAGAACACCTTACGAAAATATATAAGGCACTTGAACTCAGGTTACTAACTAGACTTGTATTACTAGGCACAGGTGTCAGGTATACTTACTTAGTACTTAGCTCTTTAGGAGCTAGGTGCTTA
>QYAH01000589.1:0-49474 GCA_003988945.1 Chaetoscypha palmicola
TTATTGATGATGAAGAGAGAAGCAACTACAGTACAGATTTGAGTGTAAGTCTCTGCACTGCGCACGGTCATGCAGGCTTAGTAAGCATTATTTCAACAATCCTTAGGGAGTTGCGTGAGGTTATTCCCAACTCTCTAAACACTACTATTCGCTGTTCTAATCAAGTTGTGCCCACTCCCGTATCTATTAACTGTAGGTCGATTATTATATGCGGGATTGTACTATACGTATTCGTAGGGAGCGGAGGAGGTGCTATTTGGCGTACAGGCTGCGATTGTATCGACAACACTAAGAGAGAGATATACTATGAGAGCGACAGCGAGGGCGACAGCGAGGTTCAAAAATGTGGAATGTTTGTAGATATTTACTTCTACAGACTGACGCGTTTTACTATGGGAAGCGACGCGTCTGCTAAGCACCAGACATTTACGCTCACCGTCATATATATGGGGTAGGGGAGGCTATAGCCCGAGGTAGGGGAGCCTATAGCATTACCCCTTGGCGCTAGCAGTTTCCTTGGACCCGCTTTTCTTTTCAATACTCCCTCCATAGGAAAACACAAAACATCTTGCTCGTATATATCTTTGCCACTAAGTCGTTTCCTTTATTACGAAGCTTTGCTTTGCAGCACTTGTTATTACCAACTCTGATGTCGTTATCTACAACGAAGTGTTGCCACACAAGGAGGAATCGAGCATTACCGATTGCTATGCAAGTCGGGATGAACGTGTCTATGCACCAAGTTCGCTCAACTCATTTCATGAATTGGAAAGTTCTATAGCTTATTTGAGGTCTTTCGGGAAAGGTCTGAAAGAGAGGTAATGCCACCGGAAAATACCTTCGTTTAAGAAAATATTCTTAGCCGCCAGTAGCAATGAACATGCTCGAGCATCAGCTCGCAAGGTTAGCATTGATGGAGCGAACAGAGCTATACGGTATGGGACCACTTACCATTCTCAASCCAACCTCAGATCACACGATCTCAGGAAAATTGGGATTACAGCTTCGAGAGTCTTCAGCGTAGATATATATTCTATTATGATTAACTGCCTATATACTCAAATGGGTCGCGGCCTGCCAATTCCCATTTGCTCCACAAAGATACCAGTAACGTTGTTCTTCAATTTTAGTACTGTAATCCGATTGAGAGTACAGACAAGCCAAATTCAACATCAATGCTTGCTAACAAAAAGCCACTCAATCGCAGAAAACCCATAGGAACCCTTCAATATGAAAATAGGGAAAGCAAGAATGACCGACGAAAGATTTTGATCTGAAATCAACACTTTTGACGACGAAATGACCCTTCAAGCAAACTGGGCCGAATGGCTGACCAGCAGCATACCATGTGCCCCTGAACGACGATCGCCATTGATGCATATGCGGCGAGATATTGGCAGGCAGAATACTATGTTGGAACCAGCCAACAATGATACCTACCACCGAGCGAGAATATCTTTGACCTAGCCTCTCGGACGTCTAGTCATCAAGCTCTTCAATCCTCTCTGTCTTTGGAGCGTATAATAGGCATTCCTCAGTGAACTGTCTTGGTACGTTCAGTGCCTGGGAACCGCCTATGTCTACCCAAACACACCATCTGGCAAGCCACCCGTTTATTCCGAGGGAATCAAAACCACCTCGGAGCTGCACCATTCTCTTCAATCCAACCATATGAATGCTGTATGTTGCTGGGTCGCCATAAAGCCACTCGTAATTGGCCATCTTSATAACAGCTCCAATCACAGCGTCAGAACATGACCGGCTTGGATCTCTAATCCTCTCGTTGATCGCGCAGATGGCTTTATGCTTCAGCAGAAGAAGGTCGGTAACTGCATTCGACGGACCGACAGCTGAGGCATGATGGGATGCACTGAACAACAGGACGACGTGGAAAGATGCAGGATCTTGCATTGCTAGTGGGAACCATGTATCTCTCAACATACTATAATTTTCTGGAATTTCGAGCGCCGGTATTCCGAAGGCTAGCCCTTTCATATCTGCAGGAAAATACGTTAGAGCGATGATATTGTTGGAGCAGCTTGCCGTTAACTACAACTGGAAACAATGAGGGATGTGGCTTACAGTGATCGACGAGAAAWGGCAGAAATGGCTCTTCCGGAATTGGGAATGAATTGAAGGGATCTACTCCCGCGCCAGCCATGAAAGAGACACCAGATACTCCCGAATCGCCACTCATTAAGCTTGAAGATGAGCGTCTGCTGTCGAAGTCGAACTGCTGATCTTGCTCTCTATCCTTTTGGCTCTGACCGCCTGCCGAATCAGTTGGCTCTGTTGGGGAGGGTAAGGGGCCTTCTTTCTGCTGCCGTCGCTTCCTTCGAGAAACTTCACGGCTTCCTGATCCAGGACCTTGAGGGCTGCCGGAATCCTCCCTGGCATGCGAGTTTTGAGCAGCATGAGATCTGACTGCCCTGCGTCTCCAGGACGACTTTGAGTTTTCTGGATGAGAAATCGTGATAAAGCTCAATTTTCCGTAGGSTGGATTACTAGGAGCGGCTTGAGTATTGATGGGTTGATTCGGATCCCATGRTGATGAAGAACTCGAGGGGGATGTTACGGGATTGACGAATGTAATGTTTGCGTACGTCTGAACTTCTTCTGGAGCCTGCGACGTTGTTGGTGGATTGTTTTCCCCACAGTTCATGGATGGCACTAAATGGGTATCCGGAGGGTTCCATTGATATGGAGAGATATGTGTTGAGTGACTGAGTGAGGACATCAATCTACTGTGTTTGTGCACGCATACTGCCATAGGAGTTAGATCTCGAAGTAAAAGAGACGGGATGTTGCTTTTGTGTCTCAAATTAAGTTTGCAAGGAAAGCCCACGCTCATTATTGATACCTTTCTTTAATCAATAGTCCGAATTGGACTTAACCAATTCGAGATCGACCCAGCTTTCCCCTAATTGCCCCGGAATCTAGCAGAATCCGCCCTAGCTTTCAAAGCTAGATACGTCAGCGATCGTCGTTTGCCATGTTCGAGCCACTCATCGTCTAAAGCGGAGACTCCTCTATTATTTAGACTTTTACCTCTCAAATCAGTATCGCTAAAGCTGCGCCCCACAGCGGCTATGCAAACATGTTTCGCCAATCGAAAGCCGCGTGCGCACTGATTTCTCAAAGATCAACAACTTCTTCTGCAAGCAGCTGCGAAGCGCAAGCGACAAGCGCGGGATCTACAATGTACACTTGTATCGTTCTGTTGATCTCGGAGAGRCCGACGAAGCCCGACACTGAACTCGACGATTATGTTTRGGAAACCTTTTGACAGTTTCCTATATCCGTCCGCATACTGTCGGACATGGGACTTAATGGGCAAAGTAAAGGGAAATTCCCACAATCAGTGGCTTGCTTTTTACACGACCGCTAACGTACCTAACTTCGACTRGCGAATTAGTGAAGCCGCCCGAGCATTTCTACTAGAAACATATTAGTAAGACTTACGCTTCAGGTCAGGAGAAGGAGTTAGGATTATCTCCTTAAGTATCCTAAAGTCCGCCGGCTCGTAGGAARATGGGCGGCAATCATTAATCATCAACCGTCTTAGACTACGTCATGGGTTCTACCGCTACACCTACAGTCTCTATTGATGAAACACTCCACATATTGGGAAACGACATACAGCACGTGGTGATGTTTTTCAAGCCCGCTACTGAGAACTTTGAACTCTATGAGTGAGGCTAAGTAAGGGCCCGAAGCACGAAGACTACTGACGACCTGTGATGCCAAGCTTTAAGGCTCGGCTATGCTCCAACTAATGTAGCTACTGATATTGTTTGAAATATTCTCACAACACGTAGGGTCCCGAGGGGCCAGGTGAGCAATGCCAGAATTAAGCATCAAGTGTGTGGTGTCATAAAAAGACAAAAGCCTGACTTCCACCTAATCATTGTGCGGTTTCCGGGTGCCCGTCGAGCTTAGAGCTATGAGCAATAGCACGACATAGCCACAATTCCACCCTTTGCACGCCTGTTCGCTGACTATCACTACACGGGGTAATCCCACTTGGGCTGGTCGGTTGACTGAAGAGACTCACTGTTCATTGGTTTACGCAATAGACGCCGCCTCATCTCACACAATTCTTGCACATTACAGAGACATAGCTTCCAATCCCGCTACCGGCCGCGGGAAGAGGAGTTATGCATGTACTTATGTACTCAACCGCAGAATGTACACCCCATGTCTCTCTAGTTGAGCTCACTAATACTAGAGATGTATGGGTCGAATCTAACTTTACTTTACTACGTATTCATACTTGCTACCTCTTTTTTCATTTCAGCGACGCGGATCCATGCTTGCCGTAGACTTGCGTTCGCGTCAACAAGTTGCCGAAGCTCTTAGCTTGGGAGGCGAAGTCACATGCCGACATTTTGACTCTAGTGTACCGGGTATTGATGTTCTAGAGGTAAGTAGTATATTCCCGTCGATAAAACCCATTGAAATACTTCACAACAGAAAATTCGGCACCTGTTGCTGCTTTCACAAGAGGTTCTCGGCCTGTATACGCTAGATATGCAACCCCCTTTTGACAGCCGTGCTGCTGACCAATGCTCGCTTGTGCTTCTACCGCCCTTCGTGAAGGCGTCGCTTAATCTGGACAGCCAAGTATTGATTTCAGCCGCACGATATGTGAGACTGCGATCCTGGCGTTTAAGAGTTTAGGAGCGTTGTTACTCGCTCTGTAAAATTAAGGTTAGACAGAAGGACCTGTATTTGGAGTTGCGGCAGGTCCCGTATGCGGTGCAACCACAACTCCTGACTGGACATTTCCTGAAAATAGATGAAAGAGTAGCAGTATATAATGGAAGGATATCTAGATAGTCTCGCATCAAGGTAGCCGGTCTGTGCATCATTTGACCTTTTTATCTCTAATCGCTGCTTGATCTTTCTCCTTAGATCCGGATTGCGAGTACGATCCTAGCGCACGATACGGAGTCAATCATTGCAAACTAGTCGACAGTAGACGACTCATGATGTCACTCAACCGACCCGGAGGACTCTCGAAGCGTGTGTGGGAGGGAGCTAAACAAGAGTCGGGATTTACTCAGATTTGGTTCTTGGTGTTCGCCACTAGTACGTACTACCCACTCTTCTCTGGACATAGGGAACCGTTCTTACTGACATCCTGACGCGCAGTCTCCTTCGCCTTAACACTCATAATTCCCCTCGGTTGTTTGTCACCCCCCACTCAGCACTTCGCTCTCTTCTCCGTCAACCCTCGTGTTCTAGCCCTTCGATATGCCAACACCACTGCGGGGAGAGAACACCTCAATAGTACGACCGGAAATTCGACAGCGGATCTAGATCGTAATCTAGCCGTCTTGCCCGACGTATACAAGTTTGGAATGTCAGGTGTATGTCGCGAATTCAGCAATAAAACCGAGGTCAGCTGTACGAAGAGCTTCCCGCAATTCCTCGATCTCGGAGCAATAATCGAAACCGACATCACGGCGTCAAACTTGACAAATGCCACGGCAGCGAAGCTTCAGTCATATTTCGGTTCGCTTCTGCAGGACGAGAATCAGAAGGTCGTTCAACAAAARGGACAATTCCGTTCTTTCATCCAGGCATCTGCGGCTTTCACTATCCTCTCGCTGGTCATTGCACCTCTTGGAATCGCGGTTGTAGTCCTTTTGTACATGCTGAATCGTGAGTCCTATACAACGGTAGCAAAGTGTCTTGCAATCTTCGATGCAATCATTGTGATTCTTGCAGCTGGTCTTTGGATCGCAGCAAGCACGACATACATGTCAGCCCTCGACACAAGCCTTCAGGCTCGTATCATCACCGATGATCCAACATTCTGGGGCGCAACACAGCTGTACCCTTTGTCACTTGGTCTTTATTTATTTGCGATCGCTGCACTCGCGAAACTTTTCGTTCTTCCTGTCATTGCGTTAATTACGATATGTTTCTTGTTGATCGTGGTCGTTGTCACTATTGTGCTTACTTGGTTGGTCGTCATGTGTCTTCTGGCTTGTATTGCGGGTGATGATAAAACGACAGTCGAGGTAGTGAATTATTATCCTGCGTATCAGTCTCCTCCGTGGGCCAATTCCTAGGTCCATGAAGGTTCTGGTTTGGTCTCCTACCGGTCTCCTACTTTGTACTATAGTGCAGGTTTTGTTGGGAAGTGTTTTGCGATAATACCCTGATGAATTTTATGTAGCTTCACGGATACTGTCTAGCCTCATTGTAAATGCTTGTAGATTACAGCAGAAGGTCAGCCGCCACTAGCACGACGTCTCTAGAACGAGGATTCTTGACTTTACTCTCACAGCGGTTCTCTTTCTATGTGCTGGCAGTACATTGGTGACTTACATTTGGGGCAGCTTGAAAGTCAATACTCTTAACCAGCACCATTGGTCGAGGATGTGATGAAGCATTAGCAGCTGATTTCGTGTCGTCAAGGAGAGGAATAGAGAATGTATTGATAAAGTGGAGGAATGACAGCTAATAGAGGTAGGAATGAATGCATAGTTGACTAAGAMGCTACGGATTAGGGCTTRGTAGCTAACTACCGATTTGCTGTCGYGTCTACCCTCCCTTCTAGMAGCCTGTTCTCTGCCTACCTATTCAGTCTCTAGTATGAGGAATCAACAGGTGATAGGGGAGAGGAGCTTAAGACTTTATAACATGTTTAACAATGCAGATGTGTACTCGCTAAGAGCATAGAAATTACAACGTCGTTTTACTGTCGAGCTTTTGACAACTTTCATGAGATGATGCCATTTATTGTGCAGAACAACAAATTATAGCCTGATGAGAAATAAGAATAGTGGTTTTGGTATCGCTCAATTTGTAATTGCTTATATCTCTTATGTCTACGCGGTTGTCCAATTCATCATTTACCGCAGCCCGCGGACTCGCCTAAGGGAAAACAGTGAACTTCGGGCGTGTAACGCTTGCAAATACTTCGGCGCAATGACTAGGGCATGTCTAACAGTTCAAGCTGAACTTCTCAAGTAATTAGATAAGAAACAGTAGTGCCTGTAAAACAGAAATTAAGAGCGGGACAGTGTATTAAACGAGTTGAGTTGAGTTGCGTAGCGGGTCCTACTCAACTCAATTCACGATAATTAATTGACTACTCAACTCAACTCTGTTCTACCTGTAAGTTGAATATGTTAAGTTGAGGAATATTAGTAGCGCCATCTACGTTATTTCAAACTAACCAGATAGCTAGGATACTAGTACCTATAGTAGGTATCGCTTAGTAACATAGCTCTTACTTAGAAAATATTAATTTATTACTTATATTTTTAATATTCTAGGCTTAACTAGAGAGCTTTTCAATAGAATAAAGCTTTTTATATATATCGAGTTTATATAAGACTTATATAATATAGTATTACTATAAATAAATATAATATTCTATTTATAGTACTACTTGAAATACTTAAAATAATTTCTACTACTTAACACTACTCTACTTATAAGTAGTCTAAGTTAAGTCGAGTAGTTTAAGTAGATTGCTAATATACTAGAGCGGGATGGGCATTAGGCTCTTGCCCTACTTCGTCGGCATTAAGCTAGACGTTATCAGGTTGTCTCAGTATACTAAGTTCGTGCCGCCAGTGAAGCGCGGACTCTATTCGCAGAAGCGTTCGACTAGCTTGCTGTGTAATCTATTCTAGGAGGCGCATGACTGACATAAGTCTGTGTGCAGTTTGCATTAGGTGTACAAAGCGAGTGCAAGTAGGCCAGCTTTGTCGTTTGTTAAATAGGGGCTATGTTACATCTGTAGCAATCTCACATTTAGCTATAGATAATAGGGTGAACTTTCTTTGATATATTTTAAACCTGCTGAATTGTAAGACAAAGCCTGCGGCTTATCAAACCCCTTGGCAGATTGTGTGTCGCGTACCTAACGGACTGTTTTGCTCTAGCCTTAGTATTTATTATATATACTGCTATATTAACTCCTCTGCTAAGCCACCGATCCTGGTACTTTGAATGTTATTCTTGTCTATTGTGCACATAGTACTTATACAAGCAAAACCTCTTAAAGTTGCAGACCAGCCATTCTTCTGTGTGACTTCGCCCTCTTCAACTTCTCTCAAGCCCCTTCTACCAACAAGATCCTTTCGGTCCCCGAGAACTGGGCAACAGCCTCGACATCCAATCCGAGCTCTAGATGTGTATTCTCCGGGCCCCGAAATATGAATGTGGCCACGTGCGCGCTGATCGAGGGGAATTATACACGGAGAGTTGCCCAGAACCACGTACTTGTACTCATTTCTTGGTCACCTATGATGTCCCTGGATTATGTGGGGGTCCCGATTGCACCATTCCGGCTTCTCCATCGAAGTGAACCGACAAGATACTCTGGGGTTGATCTAGTGACTAGAGAGCTTGCACATCGTCGGAGGTGTACTTGGACGGTTGTTTGAGAGGAATAATGGCATGGTGGAGAGAGGGAGTGTTGGTTAAGGGTACATTGCGTGTGCATTAGAGCTCATATACTTGTACTCTTCAGGGGTGATCAATGGCTTTTATTGCGAGGAGTAGAGATGTCCTACACTTTAAGTGATCAAATTCATATTGAACACAGCTTACAGAATAGATTCCCAAATGACTAACGTGATGTAGATGAGTAAGAAATAGCCTGGGAGCTTAGCGATGGCAAAAGAAAAAGTATATTCGCCTAGACAACGATATACCCTCCTCGATAAGTATATAGTGATTTCTCCTACCTTACATGACATAGTAGTTTCCCATGCCTACACTTGGCATATCCCCTCTTTACCGAGTAGTCGGAGGCAAGTGCCGTGCTACGTTCTATAGTAGAGCTTTAACGTCGAACACTTCAGCCTACTAGCGCTCGAGTAACGGCTTGTCTGTTACATATTAGATCTACACGTTAGAACGTCTTCGACCTTCCCAATTGACAACAAGTTACTAGTCGGCCGCACAAGACTATCTACATCTCGCTAAAGCTAGACCTGAAATTCATTCTTCTGTCGTGAGACAATTACTTGTCTATAGAGGTTCCTTAACCCGCACGGATGACTCGATGCTTATGTAAGTACTCAGATTAGTCTAGGTACGCTAAATAGGGCTGGCTGTATGCCGATTTCGGATCCAAAACGTAACTTGAATAGAGGGCTTTTACATCAATTTGTCGATTTCTAGAAGTTTAGTAGATAGAGTTACCTCCTAGTTTCATTTCAAGCCTAGGCATCAATGTATTAAACTAGTTCTTAGGTTCTTGTTTTACTACGCTGTAATTAACCTTTTCGATATCTCACGAAAGTGGGGGCTCAGTTCCCCCCCCCCTCCTCTCTAATTTAGTAAAACCCCGTTTTCGAGTTCTTAGAAAAGAGTCTTTTCAAGTTAGATGCTCCTACGCTTGTTAAGTGCGAAGTTGAAGAAAGAGCTGAAGTAGGGAATTAGCAGAATGACTAAAGTTCGCTAAGCTGGTTAAAGGATCCTGTTAAGGAAAACTGTAGACGCGCTAGGTCCTCAGAGAGATGAAAAGAGCCCTCTAATATCAAAATCAGACTTTCTAATCCAGCACTCGCTGGCGTATAACCAGACACCTCCGGGATCTATCTGTCTTAGCGGACGTCTCAAGTTAGACCTGTCCATAACGCTTGGCAAAGAATCTTGATATACAACCGTAAGGATATAAGCTAGTAGGAGCGGACGGCTGATTTCGGCAACCTTGCCATGTTAGTCACTATACGCCAGGTGGTGCAAGGGGAAAGCTTTCTCACTTACACATTTGAGCAGATACGCAACGCTCGAACGCGACGCTTCTTGAATGAATTGTTGAACTTTCTCACCAGCTACCAGGTGAAAGGACTTGCAGAGCACTTGAGCACGGAAGTGAAAATGAGTCCTCTGGTGCAGAATTCTGCAGACAATTATGTTGCCCACGCTACTCACAGTATCGCTCACTTTACGTAAAGTACCCGCCCCGTTTTGGTCTTACGTTCACAGGTACCTTATAGATCCGAAGCCCTGAGATCATTGGCGATACATCAGTGATTCTAGCTCATCGCTGAATAGATCAGATTTAGCCATTCCCTGTAATACGGCAAGTAATGATTTGATACCAATGGCAGAAAAGTGTTTCTTGGAAAATGCTGCATACTGTTCTGATATCAGATCTGATGTGCGATATACACGGACCCGACCAAGCTAAGGATGTAGCCGCTACTTGTACAGTACGGCCTTTTCCCACGCGACAGCTCATCAGGTAAGCAACCACATCCTCTATCGTAAAGGTCTAATGCACTAGCTCCAAAGGACATATCGCTCGTCTCGTAACTGCCGGTCCATGCCCACTGTGTGATTGGACGACTCGACTTCCCACCGGACGTAGCTAGTCCAACGGCCGTAAGAACCTCAACGTACGACCACCTGGCTGATTTAGCCCGAGATCCGGAGATACGGGCGTGCGACGGTATGATGTGTGGTATGGGTATATGATGGGGTCGACAGTTCGTTGCTCTTCAAGGACAGACGTCTGCTGCTAGCTTATTTCCCTCTCACAAGCGAAGTGAACTCGGTTACCGAAAGACGGCTAAGCGAGAAAGCGACACGACACATTCTGAAGCACTCACATATACATATCCTCTCACAATGAAACGTCCCCAACCAACATCCTCCCCATCCCATCCACTCACTCCCAAAAAGCTCAAACCCACACCACCACCACCCCCCTCACTACCGCTCCCACTCCCATCAATCACCCCGCACCCAAATCCCCCTCCCATCCTCCACCACGGCCCCTGGACCCCCACCACCCGCACCCACCCAACGCTCCTCTTCCTCGAGAAATACCAATCCACAATCGACGCCCTCCCGCTCCTCCCCACCACCCCCTCCACCACATTCTTCTCCCCGACCGCCATCTACCACGACACCAACGGGCACACACATCACACGGCGCCGGCAATCTGGGCGTGGCTCATCGCGCAATTCGCGCCCTTCGAAGCCGTGCGCCATGAGATGCTGAGCGTGCGCGTCGTGAGCGAGGGCGCGAGGGATGTGGTGTATGGGGAGACGCGGACGCATTTTTGGCTCCGGGGGGAGGAGGACGTGGTGTGTGTGCCGCGGTTTTTTGTGTGGACGGTGGGAGGAGGGGAGGGGTTCGCGGGGAGGTGGTTGGAGCGGGTGAGGGTGTTTTGGGATACGGGTGTTGTTGGGAGGTTTGTGACTGAGAGGAAGAGGAGGAGGGAGGAGGAGGCTAGGCGGAGGGCGAGGAGTGGGAATGCTGGGGATGAGGAGATTAGTATTACCTTGTAAGGGGTTGGCGAGGAGGTCGTGATTTATATCAAGCTGGTCTTCATCTATTTCGTCGTGCACGGGAGGGCTGATACTCTTGATTATACCTAATCAACACATCCTTCAGAACTCTTCTACCTATGATCTACAACCATATACCTACTGTCTAATAATAACCTTTCTCGCTTGGACACCATCCAGTTATTAATCTAAAACTACGCGCACCATAAGTACGAGAACTGCGCGGAAAGCGCGAATCCTAAAGAACTCGCCGTTTCGCTTAAAACAACGCTGAGCCGTGAAGAGTTAAAGCGAGACGATTAATCTTAGAATTAATATTATTCATATTCGTAATAGTAGGCATCGCCGTCTCGCTAGCTTGGTCTTCGTCTTATGACCATGGTGCCCGCCGCTGTGTATAGGAGGTGCATCGTGGAACATACAGGAGGACTAATTATATCTGCATAACAATCCTAGAAACATATTGCGGCGAGTATAACAATAACATTATCCCTACTCCTTTCCTTAGCTGACATAATCGAGCTTTTACTACTTACTAGTCGGTAGTAGTAGTAGCGGCTACTACACTCACCAAAACAAAACTCCGAATATTCGTTCCCTAGAGCGTCTATTTGAAATCATGCTACTGTTATATAGCATTTTGTATAAGTGAAATAGGTTATAGCAATTCATACATTCATAAATACAGTACAGCGTTTTCACTCACGTTGTAACAACTAGAGGTCAAGATAAAATCATCTAGCCAGGATTCGAGCGCACGAGAGCCGATATGGGCTTTGCACTGTATAGTGCATGATAGGGGATGTCCTCTCTTCGTCAATGCTCTGTTTCGGAGACCTAAAATGGTCTTACTGTAAATGGCCCAGATTAGTGTTATTTATACAGATACCTACAGAATTGCTCCTTTTCAGTATAATGTGTAAATTGATATTGCTAGTTAGTCTTGAAACGATGTAAGCGACCTAGGAAAAGTGGGTACTCGTCTCTGAAGGATGTTGAAAGCTTGGACCATGTAGCGAATGGCGAAGCAATGTCTCAGCTTTGCCTTGACCATTTACCAAGCTTGCTTTTCTTTGCACTTCTCGATGAAACATGGTCTAGGAAATGGTCCCGTGTTATACAGGGTATGTATAGCACTCCGATGCCTCTAACTAAAGTTCCCCTAGTGCGTCGAGATTGATGCAAATAATAACCCCAACAGCCCACTCCAACTGACGCAGCAGCCTATTATTGCAGATTCACAAAAAGCCCCCCATCAACTAACAACTGACTCCCATTAACATAACCACTCAACTCCTCACACGCCAAGAACACCGCCGGGCCAGCCATATCCGACGGTACGCCCGTCCTCCCCAGCGGGATCCTCTTCTCCATGTACCCCCTCTTCTCATCATCATTCAAATCCTCCTCATTCAGCTGCGTCTTAATAGTGCCCGGTAACAACGCATTGCAGCGGATCTTATGCGGCCCCAACGCGACGGCAAGACTCTGCATCAGAGAAAGCACCCCAGCCTTGGTGGGCGTGTAGTGCGTTTGTAAGCCGCCGCCAACGAGGGCTGAGATCGAGGAGATGGCGATTATACAGCCGCCGTTGCCTTGTGATGCCATCTGGCGCGCGGCTGCTTGGCAAGAATAGAATGCGCCGTCGAGGTTTATGCGGACGGTGGAGGCGAAGAGGTCGTGATCGAGACTGGAGGGGTTTGCGGATTAGCTTGGGTATCATGACTATTTGCTAATTTGCTGGCTCGCTCTTCTCCATGTCATATCCCCGAGAATAGCAACAAAAGAGACGGCCCAAACTTACTCCAGAAATTCCGCAAACTGACAAACCCCAGCATTACTAACGAAGATATCTAGCTTGCCAAATACTCTCACTGCCTCCTCCACCAGGATCTTTCCCGTCTCTGGCGTGCTGATATCGCCCGCAACCTCAATGAGCGTGCCGGCCTGCTTATCCTTTTCCTTCAGCGCTGCTGCCTCTGCGATGATGGATGCTTTGTGCGGAGCGTCTGAGAGGAGATCGAGATGGTTGATGGCGACATTGCAGCCTTGTCTGATATATTCAAGGGCGATGGCGCGGCCGATACCWGTGCTGCCTCCTGTGATGGCGGCAGTTTTGGAGAGGAGGAGAAGTTTCGACATGGTGGGTTTCCTTTGTGTTGTCTGGTTCTGTGCTGGCTTGTGTGCGTGGTTTGTTGTGGACGACTAGCTAGTGAGGAGGAGGATGGTGGGAGAGGTCGGATACGCGGATTTGTCGGTGGAGTCGTGAGTGAATCAATCAGCAAATGCAGCTCAAGGGGTTCTTCAAGGAGGATGAAAAAATTCACTCGGTCGAGACATCGCGAAGCCGATGTTCGTGATGGTTGTGTTGGGTATTCGAATAGATTGGCTTGCCCGCTCTAAATCGGGGCCATTGACGCAACCCCCTGCTGCCCCGCGATTCGGTCCTCTCGCACATTRAGCACCGAGCTATATTTTACCAGTCTCCGCCACTTCACTGCCAGCCGTGGAAGTCAATTGACACTATCCCGGCTTGGTCACATGCAAATAACATATTTTAGAACACATTTTCCTTGCGAGCGGGGAACGAAGGTTAGAGTCGAGTCTTGGAATGAGTAAATCAGGCCATAATATTTTGGCAGCAATGCAGGCAAAGTAACCAATTTTGACGCTGGTCGAAACGCCGACTCGAGATCTTGAATGCTAATTACACAAACCCACCGCCTTTCCACCCCTCAGCCTCTTCATGTTTTCAGTACATATTCTTGACACCATCTACCAAGCCATTGAGCGTAGACTTGTCCTCCTCGCTTTTCTGCTCAGGAGCAGGAGCAGCTGGAGCTTGCCCTCCGAGCGGACGCTCTGGGTTAGGTGTCAGTAGATATTGCGCTGGGATCAATCTAGCCGCTGGATTAAGAGTCAGTCCAAAGCCCGGCTTGTCCAAYTGYGAAACGTCCAAAAAGCCCTTGGTAGGAATTGGCTCRTCGAGGAATAAACCACCAAAGACGGGGAGGACGCTCTTTCCGTCTGGAGAGTTGGCGAGATATTCCTGGAAAGGACAATTGGTTTGAGAAACGACGAAATGGTAACTGTATGGTCCGCTCGCGTGGGGAACAACGGGGATATCGTATGCAGMAGCCATAGCAGCGACTTTGAGRAGTTCGGTCATGCCACCRAGCCACATGACGTCTGGCTGGATGATATCGAGGTTGCGGCCCTCGATGAGCTTTCGGAATCCGTAGCGCGAGTATTCGTGCTCGCCGGTGGTGAACTTGACTTGYGGGTGCGCGCGCTTGATTTGGGCGAATCCGTCTGTGTCATCGGGAGACAAGCATTCTTCCCACCAGTTGATGTTGAGGTCCAAGCAAGCTTTTACAATCTCGATCGTGTATGTGACGTTGAGACTCATGTAGCAATCTACCATGATTGGGAAGTCAGGTCCGACGGCTTCTCGATGTTTGCGGAGGAACTCGACATTTTTCTTGAGCCCAGCGTGTCCTTCCTCGGGACAGTATGGTAATGGTACCTTTCCTCCCCAGAAACCCATTGACTTTGCCGATGTTGGCTCGGGGCCTGTGCAGTAAAAGTCTAGTTTTTCTCTGGTTGCACCGCCAATAAGCTTGTAGACTGGCTCATTTCGGATCTTTCCTAGCAAATCCCAAAGTGCCAAATCAATGACAGATATCACGGCAACTGGAAGACCTTTGCGTCCGTAGAACATGGAACCTCGGTACATCTGTTCGAAAAGGTGGTTGGTATCTCGAGGGTCAGCGCCAATGAGGAATCGCTCGAAATGTTGGTGAACAAGCCAGCATCCTGGAGGGCCTGTTGTAAAGTCAGCAAGACCGATTTGCATAGAATTTGCCAAGTTTTGAATTCTGACCTCCGAATCCGGTGGCAAATCCAACGGTGCCATCTGAACCTTCAATTTCTACGCAGAAAGATCCCAGGACATTGATACCCCAACTTGTTCTTGATGCTCTGTACTTCTCCCATCTTGACATCGGCGTGGAGATGGGTGTATCAATTAACCTGGAAGAGTGAGCCAAGCGCAAGAATCTRGCCATGAGGCTACTTACCAATGACCGCCTTGGACATTGTGGTAATCTCCTCCGGATCCAACACCGTCTACGACGTATGTGCGGATTGCCTTGATTGAGGGGAAAGCTCGAACCGAGGGCGAAGCCATTGTGATATATGGGGGGGAATTCGTGCAAGTGAAAGATACGGACGAATTTGTTTGAATGTGGTATGTGCGGAGCAAGGTATGAGAAGGTGAAGCACCGGTATTTGAAGGTTTTGATGGGAGTGGAAATAGGTTGATTTATTAGATCGAAGGTAAGGTGAAGCTCTCTTGGTGGGGTCATCTTCGGTTCCAGATGACCCATAGCCGAGGTGGCCATCCACTCCGGGGTTGACCCATTATCGTTCACTTCGTTTGAAGCAATCCCATCGAAGGCCTGGAATTGCCGATGGTACATCGTCTTGTTCACTCGGAAGCTCAGTGACGATGGCTACTTATGTTTGAGCAATAGTTGTCGTTGCATATTCTGCGGTTTGACAGATCATCGGAAAATACAACGATGCAACCAGACTAAGAACTGCCCGCACCCGTGTATCACCAGGTCTCTCGGGAAAACAGCAGCAAGACAGCTGAAGAAGCAAGCACATGGTTAGAGGCTACATCTTGGCAGAGAAGCCGTGATGTAGAAGGTCCCATGACACAAATCTACGGCAGCGGGAGRCATGCACGTCGGTAAATCAYAAGCTGTCACCCGGGTTAACATAAGAGATTCGTGGATTGATTTAATTAGAAAACGTGCCGTTGAGCAAACCTCGGGTTGTTAGAGCCCGTGATGGAAATGTCGCTTCACTTGAGAACTGTCTTTTTGCATTACGGAGTAGCTCCTGGCTCGTTAGATTGAGGAGCGAGAATGAGCCCCGGAAACTCAAGGAGGGACAAACGAGGTACTGTAACAACTGGTTGTTGATGTTATCATGTGAACATGCTGTTGATGGAGCCGGAGATTCGCACGTACTGTATACCTTATGCTGCGCTGCCCATCTCATATGCAATGACGCTCCGCTTAGCTGCCATGGAGAGAATTATCGGTTCGCTGTGCTCGACAGACATCTAGACAAACCATTGATGGACTTGTCGGTGTATAGAGGCGAAGACTCCTGAAGTACTAAGTACTTATGTTTGGTACCTCTTCTAACATCGCTACACAAAGTACTTCAGCATATGAGAAAGTAGAACGGAGACGTCACACTTGAGTTGGCTACTTGGTATGTACAGTATATGCCATATGCTCAAGTACTTGAGTAGAAATAAATATGGCGATAGCCTCAGAAATAGATGATAAGCTTGTTGTGCTATCACGGCAGTGTCTCCCGCTCCCGTCGTCGGACTCCCTCTCCCACTCCCACCTTCGGAATGTCGGAAAAGTCACACTTGGCTGACAAAGAAGTCGCGATCCTCGGCCGTGCTACCCCACTCTGCTACGAGAGCTTCTTCGTCTGCCCCTCGCCTTCAATTCTGTCATCAAACAACAATACAACACATCATCCATCTCTTCAATCATCAAAAACAACATATAATCAGTCAATATGGTCAAAGCAGGTACGCCAGCCATCTCCCACATCATGTCATCGACCCTAGTGCTCCTTGAATGGCCGCGGTAGCCAATTGCGGGGTCGCTAGAGCCACTTTGAGCAAGATTCAATGCTYGATCAGGCAAATAGTGACCCGGATGGATATCGTCTGGCGCCATTCCGAGAGCCGCTGYGTGACGATACTAGCATGTATCTTGTTARTAAATGCTAGCTTACATGCTAGCTTAAATGTTAATTTGGGATGCTTCTGCTGACTTTGTCTCCTTCCTCCTCTAGTCTGCAAAATCCGTGGTGATGGAAAGATCGCCGGGACCGTAACCTTCGAGCAAGAGTCCGAGTCTGCGCCAACTACCATCTCATGGGACATCACCGGCCACGATGCCAATGCTGAGCGTGGCATGCACGTACATCAATTCGGTGACAACACCAACGGCTGCACATCCGCCGGTCCTCACTGTATGTACTTCATCGAAATATACGTGGAAGGYGGTTGCTGATGGTATGGAATGTAGTCAACCCACATGGCAAGACCCACGGAGCTCCAGCAGATGAGGAGCGTCACGTTGGTGACTTGGGCAACTTCAAGTACGATGGACAAGGAAATGCAAAGGGTTCTATGACCGACAAGCTTGTCAAGTTGATCGGCCCTGAGAGCGTTATCGGAGTACGTTGGAAATACCCATCGCGAATGACATTTGCTGACATCGAGAAGCGTACCATTGTCGTCCACGCCGGAACTGATGATCTTGGTAAGGGAGGCAACGAGGAGTCGAAGAAGACTGGCAACGCTGGTCTCCGACCTGCCTGTGGTAAGTGGTCACTGGTGCACTCAATTCCACGATGAATCCTAATTTCTGTGTGTAGGTGTCATTGGTATCGCCGCTTAAGCAAAACAATCTCATCGCATATAGTACCTCGGCAGGTGGTTTGGGTAGAACACAACAGCTGTTGCACTAAAGCAATTGGGTTGTATGTAGTCTGCTAGTCGGTCTGCGTGACACGAAATTAAAATGATATGATTGTATAATACCCGGATTGATTAGATGATGTTTAGTATTGTGCTCGTGAATGAGAGTTAGACTGCGTGGAGATGCATTGATGCTTGTGACTGAAGATTACCTGGACCATCATGGGATAAGAGAGCTACTGCGTCATCCCTAGAATATACTATTGCGTAACAAGTCTAGGATAGATTTTCTTGTCCCAAGGCAGAAATTCAACAGCTTGTGCCACATTGATAGAGGGATAGCTCAGAGCAGTTATTTCGAGATTGACAACTGGAGTCAAGTTATATAGTGCATTCCGGTCTTGAATATTCCAAAACGATGAAGTTAATAAACGATGATGTTAATAAAGGCTCGAAGGCTTGGCGAGGCTCAAGATGGATTGGCTCAACCCCGGTCATCACCAGCATCTGGTGCAACTTGGTGTGGATTATCTAATACGGTAGCGGGGTGGAAACCAGGGCCGGGGCCGGGGCATGGCGCCACGGCACACGACGAGGGGGACTGGAAAAGTAATTGTGCCAATTGTGCCAATTGATCTGGATGTCGATCTGTCCCCAAAAGCCATTGCACTCTACCATCACTTCGAAACACCGCACAACTTCCCCTTTGGTTTACTCGCACGTTTGGTAATTGATTTTAGCACGGTCTAAAAGCATTGGATTATCTGGTAAGTGCATGCGAGCAGCATTTCTTTCACCGTCTTCAGGTATTGGCCTACTTGGATCAGGTCGTCGCCTTTGGAATACAATCCATGGATACTATACCAGCGCCAGGACTTGGAGGAATCAGCAGCAAGAACTAGGACGATTCGATCTTTCATGAGTCRCACCRTACCTATCAAGGCYATATTTATATACGCCGAGCAGCTCCAGCTCTATGCGACGCCGGTGGAATTCAGTAGCGGCTGCCCAAAATACTTGAAGAAGACTTCGTCCTCGACACAATTCTGTCGCAAACCCAAACTCTTCCGAGTGAATCTTCATGGACGTACATTCAGCACCAGTCCTTTCACATGTATAAAATACACGACAAAAGCTCTTTTTCACGCCCCTATTCCCTTGATCGAACTCCTTAACCATTTAGCAACCGTATTCTTCCCTCGACTACCATGATGCGCTCGACCAGGATTGGTTCTACCACCAAGCACTCAAAAGGCGCTCGTCCTGGCTCTGCATCTTCGAACAGCTCGCGATCTTCAAGAGAATTGGCTAACAGAATTTACCCTTTTCCTAGCACTCCCTCGTCACCAACCTCGACTCCTAGTACTCCTCAAACTCCTCGAACCCCTCTCGACTCGAACGTTCCTCCTGCAAGATACAACATGGTCCTCAATCAAGCCAAAGTCAAGTCCGTCCTGAGCGGCGACAGTCTTGTCCTCGCATCGGTCGAGAACCCTGATAATGAAAGAATTCTTTCCCTCGCATATTGTACATCGCCGCATATGAAAAAGGAAGGCGATGAGCCATTCGCATACGAAGCACGCGATGCGTTGCGCAAGATGGTAGTTGGAAAACATGTCCAATTTCAAGTTCTCTACATGATACCAAACACCAAACGCGAATATGGAGTCGTCTTTCTGAACGATGGTCGCAGATTACCAGAAATGATGGTCGAGGAAGGATGGCTCAAGCTTCGCGAGGATGCCGGCCGCAAAGAAGACTCGGAAGACGCTCTACAACATTTGGACAAATTGCGCTTACTCGAAGCAACAGCTCGAAGTGATGACAAGGGCCTTTGGCAATCAAGTGGTGGACGAATTAACGTCCAACACGATATGGGCAATCCTACCAGCTTTATGGAGAAGTGGAAGGGAGAGACCGTAGATGGTTTGGTCGAGCGCGTCCTGAGCGGTGACCGTATGCTTGTGCGACTGATTCTTTCCCCCACAGAGCACATTCAAGGTATGTGGATTCGATGTGGAGGCCGATGATCTGGAGAAACTGACGACTCTAGTCATGACCCTCGTCGCAGGGATTCGTGCGCCAACCACGGAGCGCCTCAACCCTTCGAACAATCAGACACAGCCAGCCGAAGAACACGGAAACGAAGCTCGCCGTTTCGTCGAAGAAAGACTCCTACAAAGAAATGTACGGGTGCACATTCTCGGTCTGAGTCCTCAGAACCAATTGGTTGCATCAGTACTCCATCCCAGTAAGGGAACTATTGCGAAATTTGTCTTGGAAGCTGGGCTCGCACGATGTACAGATTTTCACTCAACACTTCTAGGAACCGAAATGTCTGTATTACGTGAAGCGGAAAAGGTTGCGCAATCAGGCAAGAAGGGTGTCTTCAAGGGCCATGTTGCCAAATCCGCTGGTGCAGGAGGAAATTTGGAAGCAATTGTCACAAGAGTTTTTAGCGCCGACGTACTTTACGTCAACAATCGGGCAGGTTCTGAAAAGAGAATCAACATCACGAGCATTCGTGGCCCTCGCCCTTCTGAAGTTAGCGAAGCACCATTCCGAGACGAAGCGAAGGAATTCCTACGAAAGAAACTAATTGGAAAACACGTACGAATGAGCATTGATGGGTCAAGACCTGCGACTGGCGAATACGATGCCAAGGAAGTTGCCACGATCATATTTAATGAGAAGAATATTGGTCTGCTTCTCGTCCAAGAAGGATGGGCATCTGTAATTCGCCATCGCCAAAACGATACAGATCGGGCACCAAATTACGATGAATTATTGCTTGCGCAAGAAACCGCAAAGGAAGAGAAGAAGGGAATGTGGTCCGGAAAGCCGGCGAAAGCAAAGCAATATGCCGATGCATCTGAATCCCTACAAAAGGCAAAGATGCAAGTCGCCACATTACAACGTCAACGAAAGATTCCAGGTATTGTCGATTTCGTGAAAGGGGGCTCAAGATTTGTCGTCCTCATTCCTCGCGAGAATATCAAGCTAAACTTTGTTCTCGGTGGTATTCGTGCCCCAAAATCTGCCAGAAATCCAAACGACAAAGCAGAGCCATTTGGTCAGGAAGCTCATGATCTTGCGGTCAAACGACTGACTCAACGCGACGTTGAGGTTGATGTATTCAATATTGATAAAGTCGGCGGTTTTATCGGTGCTCTATACATCAACAAGGTGTCATTTGCCAAGATTCTAGTCGAAGAAGGGTTTGCGACTGTTCACGCCTACTCCGCAGAGCAATCTGGAAACGCAAACGAATTGAACATGGCCGAAGCCAAAGCAAAGGAGGGTCGAAAGGGTCTTTGGGTTGACTGGGATCCATCCTTTGATGTTCAGGAAGATGAAAGTGCACCATCAAATGGACACACCGAGTCAACGCCCACCACTCGCGAAAAGGATTATCGTGATGTGATGATCACTCATGTCGAGGATGATGGCAAACTTAGAATGCAAATCATTGGAACTGGTACTTCGGCTTTGGAGACAATGATGACGCAATTCAAATCTTTCCACATGAATTCYGCAAATAATGCAGGTCTTCCAGGACCTCCAAAGACTGGCGAATATGTCGCTGCTAAATTCACCGAGGACGGAAATTGGTATCGTGCTCGTATTCGTTCCAACGACCGTGCCGCCAAGGAAGCAGAAATCGTCTACGTGGATTTTGGTAACAGCGAAAAGATGCCTTGGTCGAAGCTACGCCCACTCACTCAACCTCAATTCTCACCCTCCAAGCTTCGACCACAGGCAGTCGAAGCTCAATTATCATTGATTCAACTTCCAACCAACAAGGACTACCTGGAGGATGCYATTGGATACATCAACCAAGTCGCTACCAACAAGGAACTCGTCGCAAACGTGGATTACACTGCCCCAGAAGGAACACTGTTCGTCACGCTCTACGACCAAGCCACCAGCAAAACTTTGACCGATAGCATCAACACGGACATTATCAGAGATGGACATGCCATGGTTCCTATCAAGCTAAAGCCATGGGAGCGAAGCTTCGGAGACGTTCTCAAGAATCTCCGTGAGAAGTGCGAACAAGCCAAGGAAGAACGACTTGGTATGTGGGAATATGGCGATATCACCGAAGACTAAAGTCCCATTTCCTGGGGCCTCCCCGATCATAAAATCTAGCAGCGATACCTCTCCTACTTCTACTTCCTCGCTTAATCCTACTACGGCCCACATAACCACCCCGACCCCGAATTCCATCAGGCGTATCTTATTTTCCTCGTCGCTTTGATTTCCTCCTTTTCAGCATTGCGTGCATGGCATGGGACGGGGTGACATCAAAAAGCTCGATTTGTTTGTTCTCTCTTCATAGCTTGCTTGGCGGAACGGGATGGATGGATAGATGGATAGATATCTGGATGGCACGGCTCCCTAGCTTGAGATAGCTTGGCAGGGAGTGTTTGCATAGTTGAATGATATGCATACAGTAATTTGCAATGAGATAGTAGTTGTGACTTGAATTGTGTTTAGCGTAGGAGCATGGGCTTGCTTGTGTGACGGCATAGTTTGAAATGAGATGTTGATTAGTCTCTAAACCGCCCCTTATTCTTGTCGACCACTTATACATCGGCCGTTCTATCTTTCCCTCCTCTTTTCTTTATTATCAGATGTAAAATCTAATATACCCTTACATATCACCTTACTAAAACGTAACTAACTATATAGTACACCGACTCTTATCTTCTAAAAGGCACCCCTATTTACTACTACTAGCTATTATATCTTCTAAAAGACACGCCTACGGGTGCGTGCGGTGTGATATGAGGAGAGAAGGGAAGGGGGGAAAGGGTTAGTAGGATAGGAAGTTCTATGACTATTATATATAGAGAGCTTGTCGACGTGTATAGGGGCTAAGTAGGATAGTGATATTATACGGTGTTAAGTCTAGATTTTAATTAAATAGACTGCTGTGAGCATGGCGTTTTTTGTGTAATGAGATTTGATTGAAACTAGTGTCTTTAAAGCGTATTAGGTAGTGGATAGTTTTTTGCTTCTCCTTCTTCTTATAGCTTATCGTAGGAACTTCGTCTCTCCCCCTCTCTCCTAAATACAGTCAATAATTACAGCGAGATAAGCAACGGAGAGGACTAAAAGAGCAAGGTGGGCAAGTAGGCTAAATCGAATAAAAGGTGCGATGGCGATGTATATACACGTTTGATTACATTAGACTATACAGTCACTAAAATTAATTATATAGAATATATTTGTGAAATCTATCGTCTATAGGCTGTACTAAAACCATCTACATTTCAAAGTATTAAATCGTATAATGAAACTGCTTACTCAAGGCATTTAGAAGGTGTTCTTCTCTCAAGGGGGTAGATAGATTATAATCAGTATATATATACAGCTTTGCCACTAACCTTTAGAGTAGTCGACTTTAACCTCACTTATGCTATAGTCGTACTCTATTAATTCTAGGCTCCTGGTAGTATACTTACCTCTAGTCGCCGTGGGAGATAATTCGATTAACTTGAGGATAGTATCGTATCGTGATATTCGAGCACACCTCAAGGTTGGGCCTACCACGGAACACATCCGGAGTGAAATATCCACCGCCAATCCCATTAGCATCCTCGACTACTTCCTCACAACTGCTCACCAGAGCTCGCGTTATAAATAATCCAAATCAATCCWTGGTCTCGGCATCTGAAGCAATCTCATGTCCTCCACTCTTTCCCTCCTCGACTCATCATTAACATCCCACTCCACCAACCTCGTCATACAGTCAAGATGCTCTCCCCCCCACGACTCGATATAATCAACATACGGCCCCACCGTCTCACTATCAATCCACTCCCCCGTACTCATATTCACAACCCTCACATATTTCCTGTCCGGCCTTACAAATCGCGAATTATCAACATGCCAGTCATAAAACCTCAGCTCTTGCGGCACCATTAGATCCAAAGTTTCCATCTTCGGAAACTCGCTTAGCAAGGCCCTGTGATGATGCCACCAATCATCCTCGACCTCCTCTCCTCGTTGATCCACTAAATCAACCCTTAAGTGCTTAATGTCGTTGAGTGGAAGTTTCGAGGTCTCGAGACTCCAGAACACCGTGCTTCGTACGTGGATGGTGTCGTGTTGGAAATTCACCCAGATGTAGCGTCCTGAAGCTGGCAACGACAAGAAGCTCTTCTGGTAACTGCAATGCTTGCGGGACTCGCGGCATGCTCTTGTTATAGCAGGTACGGGGCTGGACGAATAAGGCCCCCAAGGACTTTGTTTGACCCGTACCACTCGGTCTTCTGCTGTAAGTGCCCAGATTTGGGCGCGGATTTCTGGAACAAGGTGCGGAAAAGGGTGGAAGGTGGCCATGAAGCTTAGCTGAAAGTTGCGAGATGATATGGGGTTATCGTTTTGATATTGAGCGTTACTTAAGTGCAGGTGGTCGAAARCAAGTTTTGTTAAGCAAGCGAGGAAGACAACTTGCGGGAACGAAASTTGAGCGATGAACACTTCCTAGCGTCATGGAGCATGATTACGTCAGCTTGCAGTACGGAGACGTTCTGAACCATGTGGATTTAGCCTATGAAAAGGAATGATTTACAGATGAATATTTTACCGGATATCAACAATCGTCTATTCATATTACTTAGTCTACTCAATTTACAAACATGTGACTGAGTCACAAAAGTATATAACAGAGGGACATCATGGAAATAGCAATGTACGTCTACACGACTTCTTGACTGGAACATCTAAATCAGGACAAGYCTGAAATGCAGCGACTCTACAGTCGAAATCTAACTTCGTAAATGCAACGCCAACCGTGGTGTGACCTCACTGTTTCTGTTCCAAATCGGAACATCTACTTTGAACACGATCCTCCCTTTCCTTTTCCTTTCAGCACGTCTATCCGATCCAAATCCTTCTTGAATGGCCCCAACTTGTTCAAGTCCTCTGTCTTCATACCTCGCTTCATAGCCGCGACTTCTTTGAAAGGCCGCAAATTTCCCCCTCCCAACAACAAGCCGAAGATATTCAACAAAGCATTTTTCGGGTCATCGACCACCTCATAAATTCCGACAGCAATATTACCGAGCTCACCCACAACGTTAATACTAGTACGCAGCAAAGTGCCACCTACTGCACCCGCGGTCTGTCCGACTATCGGGATGAACATAAGGAAGGCCGTGACGAATGATAGAATCATTTCTTTACGCTCTCTCTAGAATATCGTTAGCGGTTTCGACTACTTTGTTCATGTTCGTGATGGCGAATTGCATCATGAGGGCGGGCAAGGATCCAGAATCTACGATATCAAGACGTGAGACAGCGATATCGGCATCCCGGTTCTCAGTCTCCATGCGCGTCTTAAGACCTCGTAACTCTGTATACTTTTTGCCTATGATATCCTTTGGGTTAGGAACATCGATTTTGCTAGCTGCAAGCGGGTAGTTGCTATTCCGAGTTAGTCATGAACATTCTGTCGCATATGCAGAGTGGTTATAGGAACAGTTCTAGGCGAACATAACGTTTGCCAATCACTTATTAACAGAAGGAGCTCGTCTTCTTTATACAGTCGGTACCATCTTTGCCCGCATACTGACAACCGTTTTGGATTTGGACAGTGCGATCACCCCATTGAATCCAGCTCCTGTCGATTCCGAACTTTTCGGCGATGTCATTGTAAAATCCATCCTTGTTGGTACATTTGTACGTGATAGTAGGTTGAGTTGCGAAGGTGGGGCTATACTCGTAGTCGAGTGTCGTTGGACAACCGACTTTCACTTGGACTTTTCCAGATACGCAGTCTGATCCCCTCACGCAATCACTGCTACATCCATATGCTGATGTACAGTCTTTAAAGCAACATTGATTCCTCGTCTGTGTACACTCGAAGAAGCCCGACTTTTGCGCGCCGCCCACTAGAAGGCCGAGAAGTCAGTATTATATTTTAGTAGATGAAGAAAGTGTAGAGACGTCGAGGGAAGAAAGCCAATACACGCTACCCGTCAAACACGTACTGTATTTGTATATTTGCGATGGAATCTGGGCTATCGTGACCCTTTCGTAGATGGCAAACCTTTTGTCGTACCCGCCTCTGATGAGACCGTCGTAAGAGCCCAACGCGCTGTCGAGTATCGCAACCTCAGCAGCTACGAGATACGATGCCATGCAGTCCGCAGGAATCTTATCGGCATCTCTCTCGAGCTGTTCCAACGATATATACCTAGATGAGCATTGTGTCTTTTCATGGATCCTGACTACTTCCTCATAGGTGCCGTAGAGGGGATCATCTTCCTCTAAGGAAGTATCTTCATCAACGTTATACGCTTGCAGGTCAACAGCCCAATCATTCCCGCCCAGCTTTTGTGGAGTCTTTCATGTATGATACCCATTCTGTACCGCCACCATATACGAGGATATCGGAGTCTTCCGCCACATATTGCTGAGCTCCACCTTCATCAATGATATCCTGGAGCTYTGCATTGGAGATGTAGCCGCCCGTATTGGTACATTCGCCCTTCGCAGCGTTGGACACACTGGCACTCCCTGTGAAGAAGCATGGTGGACCTGTGCACCCTGCTCTAGGGTAACGAGCGAGTCAGCAATTACCAAATCGTGGAAGTTTAAGTACCTACTGTGCCATTTTGAAAGAGCGACCATAGCTTGTGACTSCCACAACGACTTTATTCGAGGGTACACCGGCTTTGGTGATCATTGCCAGCGCATTGATTGTCTCGGTGAGGTTAACATGCGACCGTAAACAATTACCGGTTGGGCAACCTGGAGATGTCCATGTGTTGCCATAATCCCATTGACCATGGAGATCGTAAGTCATATAAACGACGTAGTCCAAAGCTTTCCCCATGAGCTCGATAGGGAAGGCTTTAAGATACCAGTATGAAGCTGGGGCTGCAAAAGATACTGATTTCCCCGTTCCAAGTTTCGACTTCAGCTGCACGAGGGTGTTGTAGTAATCCATTCCCTCAAGAGGGTCACCAGAGGGAGGAACGCCGGGAATGTCGGGCGCGCCGGGATACTCCCACTAAATTGATTGGAGCGTGAGTGAGTGAAGACATTGACATTGGATGAAAGGGATAGTAGTACATGCAGGATATAAACAGAATGAGGAGGTGATTTTTAGATCCTGGACAACTTACATCAACATCGATGCCATCGAGGCCGTTACTGGCAACAAAATTCTGTATGCTTGACACAAAAGCATTTCGATTGCCGGCCTTCATCGCTTCCCTTAAACTTATAAAGATACCCGGCTCGGTACTGAAGGCCCAACCGCCGAATGAGATGATTCTCTTGACACCGGTCATCGCCTTGAATCTGTCAAACTCGTCTTGCGCGCCGCTTATATCGATCTGAAAATTGCTCGTGATATTGGCAAATGCAAAGTGAACATGTGTATATACTTGCGCATCGATACTATCAACATGCATATATAGGCACTCTCTGTTCCAGTTCCAGCTTTCGTAATAGCCGATTTTGATCAGTGTGTTCACATATTCATCAGATTAATCACGTTAATCAAATTAATCATAATTAGATTAGATTAGATTTGATTAATAACTTACCTTAATTAGATTTGATTAATCAAATTAATTAATATACTATAAATAGATATATAGTATATTAGTTATAGTAGACTTTAGAGTAGATAAAGGGGTAATTCTCGCTTAATTTCTCTAGGTACTAATCTTTTATTCTCTCTCTTTTAAAGAACTATATATAAAACTACTATAGCTAATATATATCTATATATAATAAGCTAGTAGTATTATATAATACTTCTAGTATACTCTAGAATAGTCTAAAAGGTAGGTAGTAGAAGGAGAGAAAGTTAGTTATATAATAGAAATAAGCGAGAAATACCCCTAAATTATACTTACTAAGTATAATCCTACCTCTCTAATTAGCTCGGCTAGTATATTAGTTATATTAATTATAATTAGATTAGATTAGATTTAATTAATATAATTATTTAGTTGATTAGATTTAATTTAGAGTCGTTAATCAAATCAAATCTAATCATTTAATACACTATATAGAAGATATATAGTCGAGAGATTAGAGGCTCGCATCTAGGCCTTGTAATGTGCATTTGCTTCTATTATAACTGTAAGGGTCAGACTAAACCAGAGTTCAATAAAGGTTCTCTGTTCGCTCTGGCCTACATAGTTTTCTACCACAACTAAGGTGGCTCTAGAGACTCTTGCTACCCCAATTGGTATTTTCTCTGCCTATCTATAGGTCCATTCAAATATAATGCGAAGTGCGTGCCGAGTGCCGAGTATCGGCATCGGAGAAAAACCAAGTCTCGGCCCGAGCATAGTCCAAAGTCGGGAGACCAAGCAATTTCATTCATATAATCTAGAATGTTCTATTTTGATTGAATTTCATACTAGAAAGAGACAGCTGGAATKGGAACGTCTGAAACTTCATGAGAGGGGTTCCCATATGCCGAACACTACTCAATTAGCCTTTGCAGCGAGAGCTGTGTAACCATGTCACTAGCTACTATAGCGCTTTAGAAAGAAGAGCACAGAGCACTTTCTTGAGTAGGAATCAATATTCATGGGGAAGGTGGCCGGAGTATCTATCTAAATGCTTTTCTGCTTTAGAAAGCTCTAGCTGAAGMGAGCTTCCATGTATCTATCTCAACAAAGTAGAAAGGGTTGTATTTGACGTTTTTCATAGTCTTTACATTACTAAAGCATAAGTGTCTGGCGACTGATCAGACGCGTCTTTGGTCCCCGTRCAAGTCTATCATCTCCTCATCCTCTTCAATATCCTCTTTAGTATCCTCTTCAACTACCCGCGCCCTCGATTTGCTTCTTGTGGTCCGTTGAGCCCTGCTATTCCCTCGCACAATTCCCATCGCCCTCGATCTCCTTGGAGACCGCTGCATTTGTTGAGTTTCGTCGTCTGTCTCGACCCAATGTCTCTTTCCCTCGGTTATGTCCCCTTTCCTCGCTGTTCTCCGCTTCTCCGTAGACATTCCCCGAGATCCCCTCGTCCTCGACTTACTCCTTGTRGTGCGTTGAATCTTGTCGCCCGTCTCRATAGCTGGTCTCTTTCCCTTCCGTATCTCCTCTTTTCTCGCTATTCGCTCGCTAACAATCCTCTCGTTATATCGTCCAAACTCCTTTGTTTGTCTCACCACATCCCACATCTTCTGTCTCTCCTCCAGAAACAAGCTCGAGTCTTCAATATGCTCTTTATCCAGTTGCAAAAATGTGCTTCCTGTAAGAACCATCGGTGGGCCTTCATCGTTGCACTTCCACGGGTGTATGCCTATAGCTACTATGTCATCGTCCTGGATATTCATGCGTCTTAAGAACTCTAGTGTTTCTAGCTGCGTCCACAGTGCTATTTTCTTAGAGGTCAGATTTGGTGAAGGCGGAGGACTGTACGTTGAGAGACCTAACGATGCTTCACGGGGAGGAGAGGGCCTTGGGGACGGCGTGTTGGCGAGACTACTCATGGCGGTAGCTGCATCTGGAAGCTGTGGTGCGGGTCGAAAGGCAAAGGTTGAGTTTGGGCAAGGAGGTACAGTAATAGGTTCATCTCCGGACGATGGCAGAGAAAGCTTCAATCTCGAGAGTTGGATAGGCTGTATTTGCTGTCAGCTTTGCCCCTGACCATGTTCTCTTAGGTATTTTATAATGCTTACACTATTAGCTTCTATGCTAGTTTCGGACGCCCTCTCCGCTGTTAGAGACCGCGACACCTGATAAGGTCCTTTTGTCCTAGATCGATTCACCATAGAAGTTTGTAGAGCTGATTCTCGAGCTTTCTCACTCGGTTGCCTCTTCCTTTTGAGCGTACTTGGAACAATCTCTGTTGATTCAACTAGAGATGGCAGATCAGAAGGCCGCGCTGTACTAGTGGTAGTTTCCTTCGTGTTGATGCTGGAAGGCTTTGTGATATTCTCGAATTCCTTGCCACTAGAGTTGGGAAGCGGCCAGAAACTATCCCTCAGGGGGAATATGTTGTAAGATGGCGCTTCACGTTGCGCAAGAGCTAGCCACTTTCCGTTCCTTATTGTGCTAATTCGCTTTGCAAACCCATTGGTAGTTGGATGGTCAATGCCTAGCACGAAAACTGCTAAGGCTGCAGCGGCCAATTGGCTGATAATAAAGTCGTATGCAATTTTCTTATCCGTATGTCTTTTCTCGTAGACAGTCTTCCAATCGATTACGTCAGAGAAAAACCAGGTAAATGTGTAAAATGAAGATTGATCAGACTCAGCCTGTAATTGAAACCATTTCAGGACCTCCCGTTCATAGACTTGAGACTTTTCCTTCGTCAAACTCCCAGTTACTCTAGTTGGGTAATCACTCAACTTGTGCCAGCATTGCAAAATATCGTCGACTAGATATTTCTTTAGCACTGCGCTGTGGAAGAGACTTTGATTTTGTTTGAGCTTGGYCTCCCACTCTTCTTGGGTGTACACAAGATGTAGATAACACTCTGGTATCCAGCGAGCAATCGCGTTAGAAGAACACGTGTGCGTAGTGACGTAGAGAGCTTTGAGGATGAGCAATGCTGCCTGCCACAGAGATAGGCGTGCCGACTCTTTTTTTCGATATTCCCAAATCAACCACCGTCGCTCATGGAAACTCCATATTATAATTTCTTTTGAGGATCTTCTCTTAAGTAAAATGAAGTCGTCGAGGCTTCCATGGGGCAACGAGGAATTGCTAGAAGAACCTTCATACAGTCAGTCTCATCGTGAGTAAGATGACGCTTATTAGAGAAGTCTTAGCGCTTCCGGAGTTGGGAAAGAGAAGGTTGAAGTCTAATTGCCGAATAGTGAAGCATGCTTCAATGAACAAACTTTTGTTCCAAATTTGAGGTCGAAGAGCCGACAAAAGTACGCCATCTTGACTTGATGGCAGCATACAACTATAGAATGGAGGAGAACATACCAGTGTTTATATCCGACGATGTAAGCATCCCATTCCTACTCGAAACTCCATCCATTTTCTTCCCACTAGAGATTGCCTCTATACCCAACATCGCTATAGCAAAGTGCTGCAACGAATAAATAAGGTGACACGAGAATAGGCCGGGATATCTCAATTTAGTCTAGTATCGTAGCGTGCCGATATTTTGCATGTTTATTGTGGATGTATAGTCCTTCTTGTCTAGACAGAAATGTGTTAGAAAAACAAGTAGCTAAAGGATAAATAGGTACTCTTACACATTCCAGTAATGCTTTAGCGTTAATGACAGTTTCCGATCTAGCGAGCAGCCTCTTACAGGTTCATCCACAGCTAATCTGCTCACGCCAGGACGCCCGGGTTGTACGCAAATTGATGTTCTTTAGTATTTAAACATACGARCACTTCTATAATCGGGTTTAGCCTTCGTTCTARATGTTTCGAGATGYGTGCACGAGATGCATTAGTGACGACACAGCTTGAGTATATGTGCAGCGGCCGGAGGGCGGCGATCAAGCTGAACCCTCGTAGATATAGATCCGATCCGGATTGAGACGAAAGTACGGAGCGTTTAGTAGAGACTGTCTCTAGACGGGCAAGTTGAAGCCGTGAGAGACTGACTACGAAGTTCAGTAGTAGTGTTTTTTGTTTGACAAAGTTGAGAGGCAGTGTCGTTTCCAAAGTTCGGCCTTGGCAATTGAAAATGACCGGCTCGGCGTTTCGGACCTTGATGGCCGATCCCGACTCATCTGTCACACATAGGTCGGGGGGTAAAGAGTACAAATGAGACGTAGCAATCATATCATATTCTTGAATTGCGCTAATGACATTGGCTTTCCATTTCTATAGTCTAGCTTAGAGATATCGGACCGGTTTTGGGGACTCTATCTGGCCGGACGGATACCCACGCTTATTACATGTCAGTATCATGATCAACGTATGGGTGTGTAAATTTAGAAAGCGAACTTTATAATCCTTCAATAAAGTACATCATGTTTAATGTTGATGCGCAATTAGATTTGCATACTGCTAGAACGATACGGTCCAATCGCGACAGTAGCTGGGAGGCCCGCGCCTAATAGATATCGCTTCCACTTTCATGTTCGAGGACTGAACAATACAACAGACAAGTGATCAGCAATTCTAAGGCTTAGAGACTCATTATTGACAGCTTAGCGGAATTTCAAAAAGAAATTCCAAGCCATGGAAGCATCACCATAGTCCTTCGTGTTTTACTCGGGGGTTATCTCGTTTTCCTCAATCGGACCGAAGTACTCTAAAGTTCTCATGACTTCGATATTCCGAAGTAACTACTCGTACTACTATAGAAGATCTCGTCGACAGTCTCGACCGTATGGTACAATTAGATGACCAAGTAACCATATTCTTTTGTTACAACTGGTAGGTAGGGTCGTCGAGGAGTCCTCAAAACTGAATGCAGACATAAATATTAAACTCCYATTACGGAAGAAAATGCACACTCTTCACTGTTCTCAAGCGTACTCGGTACAAGACTAATACCCTCTAAATAGGCTCTCGAGGCAGGCTCCGAGAAGCCTTTCAACGAGAGGAAGTCGATATTAACACTACGAAAGACAAGGGCAAAGAGTGTGTTTGATGTTGTAGCGAGAACAAATGTGACGTTAATATTTCGGGAAAGAAATCCAAGACTGAAGATATTGTCGTACTCATGGAGTTGGAGAGGCATATCGACTTGGTTTGCAGGGATAAGTGATTTGGTCGTGAATAAGCGGTGCCTCACAATCATTTCAACTACCTTAGTCTCGCAGATAATTTGAGAAAGTGTGAATAAAGGGCCAGAAGGTTTAGAGAAGTTTTAGTTCCTGAGTAACCGTAAAGGYTACTCTTTGTAGTCTCTCACTTTGATAGTCAAATTATCCATAAATCTTGGCATGCATAACCTTAATCCCTGCCACAACCACGTCACTCACCAGCCCCAAACACCGCCACAAAAAGCATACATACAAACACATCACAAAGACCTCTTCATTTCAATCATCTTCCATCAACCTTCCAACACGCTCATTCTCGTAGACATCTCCAACTCTACTATGTCGTCCAAAAAGATCACGATGAAGGACCTCACCATGGGTTCYCGCCAAGTCCTACACGACCTACGTGAGCTCCAGAAAACCGGCCTCACCCTTCCAGACATCATCTACAACTATCGCATCGTAGAAGGGAGATTAGAGCGCAAACGATATAGAGAAGGCAGCCAATCAGGAAGTGATCGAGAAGATAACAATGAAGAAGTTGTTGAGGATTTTCTTCATCCTAAAACACCAAATTCCAAGGTGGAGACAGCAACGAACTCAAATCCAGTTGCATCACCTGACGTCAAAACATCGAAACCAATATCGAGGAAACCACTGCCGAAGAGAGAAGAAGTGTTAAGACAAGAGGAAGCTATGGATCTTGATGCTGATCCTAAGAAAAAGCATGTGAAATTTGGGAGCGTAAGGCTCATTGAGAAAGGAGCAAAGGGGACAAAGATCGGAATGGCGACAGATGAGAATCCTCAAGAAACGTAGTTTGATACGCCATTTGACCTGGTCAACTCTTCTCTTCATATTCTAAGGAATGATGTAATACAGCGGACGCAAGATCTTGATTTCTTCATTGCGTACTCCCAGCATTAGAGACCCGGATCTTCATGGAATTTACATGATTCTCTATAGAAGGATCTAGTCGCATGTTATATACAAACGGAGAAGTTCCAGACTCCAGGGTTCTAGTGGATGTCGGGACATCCAGAATATCAACGTGTGGCGCCCCAGAGCCGGGCCGAGCTGATCGAGGTTCCGAGACCTCACCTCAATCTAGCAAAGGAATACTATTATCTGCTGTCTAAGTAGTCTAGAAGGTGTCCCATCCTCCAGTGAAAAGTATTTCAGATGCCCAATACTGGGTTCGCTAAATCTCCTACGTCTGGCCCAGATTTACAGACACAATCTCAAGTAGCCTCACAAGTAATGTTAAGCGTTTCATATAGCGCTCTACTGAAATGTTACGTCCGAGGCCATGAAATTGAAAGCTACTGACTACGGTCCATAACTAGTAAATGTATACACTCTCAAGGTGTATGTTGTTACAAATTCTCGTTGCGGGTATCTGGTACCGCCCAGACGTGGATAAGAAGAACAAGACTCACAATGGTACAAAGAAAACAGTAAAAATACCCCCCGAAAGCCAAGACTCCCAACGCCCAATACGATCCGAATTCTCCTTCTAGAAGGTCTCTTATTTACGCCCCCATTTGAGTTCCTTGTGGTATTTCTTTTGTGGGATCTGTCGACCGTTAAGCCATCTGCGTCCTTTCGCGGCTGGGTGCATTTCATTTGTTTCCACATCAAAACATGCTTGAGATACGGTCTCCGAGCACAAGGGCCACAGTTCTTTCTTGTCCATGTCGCAGTAGAGGCTCTCATACTGAGACACGAAGTCTGGCCCTCTCGAAGTGCCGCTTTCACAAAGCTCTTTTGCGCTATGTTCTTGATGGGAGCTTATTATGATCACTCCACCCATGAATTGACCGTCTTTGACGTCTCGTGGCCTGTTTTTTGGAGGTAACTCGGCCGCATCATCATGCCGACCGACGTCACGTCGTTGATTGCGGCTTATGTCAATGCCGGGATTGTTGGTGACCATATTCAGATCCGCGTCCGACTCGTTGGCGTTGTATTTGAGTGTACCTGGTTTGAAGATTGGAATCCAGGTATCGGTTGACATCTGCTCGTACATCTTGAATCGAGGTGCACTGCTACAGATTGTCTCCGGGTGATCAAAGTAKTGCTTTGCTCTGCCACCCCTCTCGTCCTTGGGCACATTTTCGCCCAGTCCCTGGGAGCTGAAGTCCTTGATGTGAATTCCCATGCCTTGATGCTTGATTCCATTGGTCCCGGTGCCATCGTTCTTGTCTTTATCAATCCAGATGCAGGTAGATGTGGTACGATTAAGTGAGAACTGAGAGCCCGCTGCCACAGAATCAGAGTCAAGGACAGGCTGGTCAGAGTATCCCCAAGAAGAATCACATTTCCTCCCGACATCTCCAAGAAATCCCCAAGAAATCCCACCAGGGACAGTTACCGAGACATAATTGATACAAACTGCATCGTTTCCAGAAGCGGCAATAGCAAGATACGTAGCTTTGAGGCCATCTCTGCCCTCATTATGCGCGATCGATACTTGAGCGTCGCCTCCGGCCTCAATATGAGGCCACGCATCGTCGCCTTTGTTTCGTCCGATATACCTGCCTGATTCATCATAGAGCATCACATCCGGAAAGTCGCCTTCGAATTGAGCTCTTTCAATTTCATCAGCGGTTCCATGCATACCAGCTCCAATTCGGACTGTAGTAAAATGGTTGCTGTTCGGGTCGGCTCCTTTGTCGGGTAAGAGACCTGGAATCATCATTCCTACTCCAGCGAGTCCAAGAGCTGAGAAAGGTGTCAGTCAAGGTTTGGTCCTAGAATTCTCATTCAAGATACTAACCAACTTCAAACCCGATTAATGCAACTTGGGCCATGGTAGACTTTGGAATGTAGGCTCAATAACGAGTGAGTAATTCCGTTAACTTAGTAACTTTTGAAGTGTTGTTCCCGCATATGAACGTTCTTTAATTGAAGTGATTGATAATGAACCAGAAGCCGCTGAGATGGKAAAGTATAGTAATGAAAGTCTGCGTTGTTGTTGATCAGAAGAATGGAAGGGCAGATGATTCATTATATAAACACCGTCGAAGAAAAGTCGCGTGATCGAAGTTTGAAGTTTTGGTATACGTTGATCTAGAATCAGCAATCAAGACCAAGTCCATCCGCCGCCCCTTCATGTTTAAAGGATCGCATTGATGTAAATGTTGATCATGTTCTAGGTTCCTAATCCGAGCCAAGTTCCACGACCCAAGATGTGGTGGTCGCAGAGGTTTGATGTCCCAGTCCTGCATTTGACAACAGTGTTTATGACAGTCGGCTTAACAGGTTTCCTTGTTCCTGAAATCCTATGGACCATAATTTGTGACTTGAACGAACATTCGCTAGCGGTGCACGCCSGGTGACCYACGAGGAGATTGGAGTTTCAAGGGCCGAGTCYACATGATGATCATGTTTGGAGAGTGGCGATGCAATACACGCGTCTAACCGCTTTTTATACAGGGTCCCTTCTGCGGAAGGATCATGGTAGTACAGCATGCTGGTTTGGAGTAGCACAGCATGCTCGCTTAATTTAAATTAGATAGGGGAAAACCAACAAAAGGATGAGAGACCGTTCTCTCGGCCTACAAACATTTGTGGTCTGTTCTAAAGTCGCSACAATGTTRGAAGACTTAAATGAAGTAAACAGCATCCTACAGTAGGATCTTGGACGACACCAYCTTTTCAACGGCGTTCAAGTCAAAYTGCATAAGGATCGAGGCACGGAAATCATGGGACACTAACCAACAAAGACTCGCAGCCAATGTCTTACGTCCTATGTCCATCCTTCAATTCTCGAGACGTAATCTTTTGACTATATCGCAAGTAGAACTAGTATTAGGATCCAGTCGCGAGGCAGAATCGAGTCTCTGGCTAATGAATTTCATCATGCGCGACGCAATACAACTAAATTCCCTTCTCGWGTTTACGCAATGCACAGATTTCTGAGGAAGCTCGCGTTTGTTACAGGTCACTAGGACTGAAATTTGATTGTGTGGTGATCACTCAGGTGAAGTRAACTATTATATATAAATATACAGCGCAGTTTGGACTAAGGGTGTATCTTTTGAAYTTTGAYGGTCCACTTCATACTACAAAGCTCTCAAAGATCTGTCTGTACCTCAGCTTTTATGACAGCAAACTCAGACACCATCAATTCAGTCAAGACTTAGACACGTCAAAGCTCTATTTTCCTATTGAATTCAAGTCTCATCCAAGATGCACTTCAGCAAAAGGAAGTTGTTTGGTTTGGCAGCATATACTCTTGTCATAGGACTTCTTGTTGAAGGCCTCAACGTGCCCCCCCAAAGAAACGCTGGTGAGTGTCTGGCGGACTCGCGTTCAATCACGACATAAGCGCTAATTAGATTAGATAGCATTTCAAAGGGCCGAAACGATCGAAATGTCGAGTCGCCAAATCCAACAGCTGAGAACAATGCTACGAATGTGCCATACGTGGTGGGACATTTTCCACGCGCAGGTGCTGGGAGACCGAGACCAAGACCAGATACTCCACTGGTGGCCGCAGACCTACTCCTGACATAGAGAAAGACTCTGATCATGTTTTTACCAGCGAGGAGGAAGAGGAAGGAATCGACGCTGCCGAGCGATACGATTTCACAACTTTTGCTCCAAAGGGTAGTGAACTGATCTCGAGACTTGACAGGAAGCTTAACGATCTTAAGGAAGGATCAAATATCCTTGATAAGCCTTGGTCTATAGACCGCCCATTTGAAGATGGCGCTGGTTACAAGGCTTATCCACCTTCTGAAAAGACAATGACTTCACCTGGCGGCAAATTAATGTTTGATCACCTAGGAATCAGTCATAGCACGTCTCTCAGCCAGCACAACATCAAAGCTATGCACCCAACCGAGAAGGTAGTTGGCAATACCCTCGAAAAGATTGTGCAAACAAATTCCTGGTCTACGGATGTATCTAGTCCAGGCATTGCCGTGTGCGATTACAGCAACATGAAGTCGCACAATGTTGCAGCTCCGGACAAAAAGGTCGACGCTTGGAGCGAATTATTCTGGCACTCCTCAAACGAGATATTTGGAGGCAATACTAGGCCGGATCTCAAATACGTCATGCAAAACGAGATTGAAAACGAGGGTACGATAGAAGCGCTGAAACGTGCCCACGGATTATTTGGACCCTTAGATACGCAGAACGCCGCTTCCAGAGAGATGCGCACATTCGACCCATACTCTTTAGACACCGCTGAAGCGACGACAGCGGCATCCATACTTGGTGGTGCCAACGGAAAAGGTGTGATCTATCTGCTAGGTGATTATTCTCAGGGCCTAGGGGGAAAGCGAGTCAATAAGGTCCACACTCTCTGTTATCCGCCCGAGGGTTTCTACGAAATAGTGTTCGAGCTTGGACATATTCCATGAGTTCATTTCGAGTTTCGGATGAACCTGTCCGAGAGCGATAGATGTGGCTGTCATCATGTACGGAATACTTAGATTGTGGGACGCAGGTATCGAAAATTGCGACAATTGTGTCTAGAGTACGAAGGCAAGTGGAAGTAGAGCCGGCACTACAGGAGATGTTTTGATTTCATTTTGTTTTTCTACCTCGGACATAAGAGTTCGTAGTTTCAAGTTAGTCGTTTCCACGCAAGTGTAGCGTGCACTTAAGTTAAATTCCACCAGAGTCTAGCCATATCAGAATGATGAGCGCGCAGCCTGCAGTTCATTCATGCTCACCTTAAAAAAGAAAACAAGAAGTGTTACTATGTGAGGAAAAAAAGCAACGTGAAACGTAGACACTTACCCAATTCTCCTCAAGCAACTAGACATGGTCACATGAGCGTTGAGAAAATGTAGACACTAGACTAACAATACTAAAGTAGTCATAGTTTAGCCTGACGAGGTTCACATCTCGAGCAGAATCATTCTTTGTTTTGGCCAAAAGGTCGAGAACCCCTGGTGCTTCTGCTTCTCCAGAAAGTTTGCGCTAGGTGATCCAGCGGTTGGATGTTGGTGGCCATCGTGGCGCAGAAATCTAAACGCGCAGAATCCAAAGCCACCCGATACAAACTTGCACAGCCACTTTCAGCGTCGTACAAGCCAGACCTCAGATGGAACTAGCAAAGCAGCGGGAGCTCGTTGCTCTTGGCTCGTTCAACGTGCTTTATCATCTGTAGTACTGTTGTACTCGACGGCTCTTGTAAATATGGCTTTACTTCAATTGCCCCTCACACTGGTAGTGGATATTATCGCGTTGGCTGTGGAGGCTAGTACTATCGCAAACGTGTTGAAACTACGAGGAGTGAACCGTGAGTTAGGATGCTTAGCATACAGAGGGGCCCGTTTAGTGACCACACAACAGAATTCTTCGAAAGGCAGGTTACTAGGTCGATCGCTCAGAGACGAATAGAGGATATGAGGAGATACTGCGTGGATAACAACTTCGCGATGTCCACGGATCTATTGCTCCGACTTGCAATGGAGAGCTTTGACGTCAATCTTCACCGTGAGAATCACACCAAAAAGGTCATCCTGGCGGTCACAGACCGATTCGTTGCCAACAACAGTGGAAAGCATCGAGCTCTAGAGGACTCTGAAATTTTCAACTTTGTTTTAGAGACTGCTTTGGGTCCATGGCAAGTTACTTGGCGTGGATTCAGCTTGATCAGTCAGCTTGTTAGCACGGAAAATGATTTGAGTTCAACAAGCACAGAGCTGCAGAGTGATATAGACACATCAACATTGATAGTGGAGGTCGCCGCTGGATATGTTGAGCTGTGGCCCTCAGCTATATCAATAAATCCCATGTTTAGAACAAGTCATTTTGGAACCCTTTTCGAGACAGCGATTCGATTTGGAAAGTACGAAATGGTCAGAGCAATGCTAGAATGTGAATTGCAGAAGGGTCTTCGTCCGCTGTCTACGGGCAACACTTTGCGGCTTGCGATTCATTGCAAGCAAGCGAATATTCTCAAGCTGCTGTTGGAAAGCAAATATGGGTTTCGGCGCCGAGGTAGGCTATACATCGATTTGGCTACATATGCAGCACAACAAAACGACATTCTATCTGTCAGGGTATTGATCAAGAGATACGAAAGAAGAAACAAGAGGGTATTCATGCTTGACAGAGAGCTTTTCTGGTGGGCAGCTCGGCGAGGGTACGACGAACTTTTATCTGAGATGATGGATTGTGGAAACGAACAAAAAGTCATCTACGATGAAGTCTTCCGTCGTAGTGAACCCATTACAATAGCATCGCATGAGCGCAACCTCAGTACAGTAAAGCTGCTTCTAGAGCGAGGCGCGACACTTGAGCACAATGGACGGAATGCATTCGGACAAGCTGCTCAGAATGGAGACTGTGAGCTTATGGACACCATCTTGAAATGGAGTACCGAGTCTTTCGTTGATCGATGCAGGCCATGGAAATCGCATATTAGCAGAGCCTTCGAGCGCGCGGGATTGGGAGGGAGAATCGATTCTGCAAAGTACTTGTTAGATCGTGGTTTCGAGATGATCACACCCGATGAGCCTTCTCGTGCTTACTTCGTCTTATGGGGCGCCATCTGCAACAATCGGCTTGAAATGGTTCGGTGGTTGGTGAACTCCTGCGGGCTGAATGTACGCGAATATCTCCACAGTGAAGAAACCAAGCATTCGCCAATGATCGATGCCATAGACCATGGACATTTGGAAATGGTTGAGCTCCTATTCGAGCTCGGAGCGAGACCAGTCGATATAGACACTTTGAAAACCCAATTATCAAGCAGGGACCAAAAAGGTTCGAGCCAGAGGGAAGCATTTGTACTCTACCAACGCAGGGTTGAAAACTTGGATGTTACCGAAGGGCAAGATGTGCGCGGGTAGTAAGAAGGCAACTCAAGCGTAGTGAGTCTGACAACAATCTATATTTATCCTATTCTAAACTTCATTCTCCGCTAATCGCAGGTGACGCCCTCTAGCTCAAAATCAAGTGAAGCCGTGAAGTGACTAAGAGTACTTGGGCACATTGCCATGCACGCCTAATTATGCTCAAACCCTCCAAACACTAGTTCAGTGTGTCCTAACTCCGTACAAATCAATAATACCATCAACTGACCCAGCCCTAGAAATGATTGATTGACGAGCATTCACCACCAACTTTTCTTCTGGCTCCGCTGTGTATGGCTGATGCCTTTCTTCATTCCGTACCGTCAATGTCGGCAATATAGAGGCTTGTTCGTCTATCTCTCTGCTAACCTCCCCAGGGCTTCACCGCCGACCGTGCAGAGACTCATAGTTGTCATTTATTCCATGACCCATGACTCGTGGAAATTTTCCCAGCGTGCTTCCCAATTCAGTGTTTGAAGATGTGTATTGCGCATTGCCAATCGGTTAGGCAAAACCCTTTCCTGCATGTCGGAAATGGAACATGACTTGGACTAGAAACATGAGAAGCGTATCTCCTAGGTAAACATAAACCCCCTTGCTCATAATGGCCCCATCCTGTCCCAAGCCAAATTCAAATAATCTGAAAATATATCGAACAATGATGATGGCAGCACCAGCCAACAGTATGGTCATGAGGGAGAGCCATGTATATTTTCCGCTACTAGAGATATGTGATTTGAGCATGCGTTGGCGGAATGTAATGGTAAGGACGAGGAAAAAACCAAAGGAGAGCAGTTGAGTAGCCAGACCGATCATGATGATTTTCTATCCGAGTTCCGCGTTATCCCCTGTCATCATTCCACCCCCCTAGCTCCTGCATCAAGAACGATACGACATCGCCTCCCACGAATATTTTGGTAACCCATTGTGGTCGAACGAGAGATGCTGAGGGGTTGTTGACGTGTACAACGAGTCGACCGAGGATCATATACATCGTAGCTGCGTAGAGGGACGGTGGGAGGATAATAAGAACGGATTGCATGGCGTAAAGGCCAACCGAGTCCTGGCTTTTGCTGAAAGATCCTGAACGACGTACCCAAAAGACATCACTCTTTTAGCATCAGTATCGAGATCAAAATACTGGAGCTACAGTCCCAAGGGACGAAGTGAGAAGTAAACATACTATATGCACCAATGACAAAAGCGAGGAAAAACAGGTCCTCCTCTTGACCTTCATCATCGTGTGGACAATAGAGCTAACACCAAAGAGGCCAGCCGTTATGAGCGACAAAGTAGCATTAGGGCCATAGTGGTAGAGGTTTCTAGAGTCTTCGGCCATTGTGGTATTGATGCGATTGAGTCGCAGAAGAGTTGAATCGGAAATCGAAGTTGGAGCAACGAAGGATGGGATATTCGAATATCTAAAATGTGAGATTGAACAATGAAAGTGGCTGAGAACGAGACTATTGAGCAGACTTTATTGTAGAAGTCGCAAGGAGTGATGATAGACTAGCTATCGAAATCCAGAAGGGAGGGTTCGATATATATTTCCAGGAGATAGACACTAAGCCTCTATGATGGCGAAGGACGCGACGACTCCATACGCTGGCCCGACAACTCTAAACACTTACGAACTTTGCTCGAGACTCGTACAAGAGATCCGACAAACGTCGACATTAGAAAATAGCAAATTGCTAATACAGATTGATCAAAATTGGTAGGGCTATGCAACTAAGCAGATCTGGCATGCATCATATCGTGGACAAGGCCATCTACTTCGTACGACGATATCCGACTTCTCAGGGTGCGTATACGAATACTGCGAGTCGCTTAGATCCTTGTCTGTGGAGACTTTTTTTCATCCCTTTTCGTTATTCGAGAGCGTCTAAAATCCGAGCAGTGAGCTAGGGCTGCGCGATTGTATTAGTTTATATAATTACTATAATTATATACTATTACTTTATAATATAATCGACTAATTTAATATATAATCTACGTCACGTATACATTATTTTTTAAGTATATATTCCTACCTATATTTTAAACGGGAAGTGTATAAAGTTCTAGACTTCTAAGGAGCCGAAAATATAGTTATCCGCAGGTCGGGGCCGGTCTACAAAGTATTAGCCTGAATACTCCGGAGCTATAATATAGTTTATAATAATATTAGTCTGATCACGTTATAATATAGGATTATTGTAATCATTTATACTTTACGTGTAATACTACAGCCCTACCTGCGTCAAGTCTCTAGAAGTATAAAAAGGGATACGAATTATACGATAGAATGCGAGCGCTCAGCGCTATAATGAGATCGATCCCAACCCCGTAGCCCCGTAGGTTTTTTAACATATATATTATAAGCAGATTCCCACTAAATCAGTTGTATTTAGAGCCTTTCCCTTGTCATTTATAAGTTATAATACTAGTTATAGCTCCCATCTAGGAGTTATATAAGCCTTTTAGCGTACTAGTAAACTAGTGTATGTGTTTTACAGGGGGCTAGTACCCTACATCATAACACCCTTACGGCGTTGTCAAGGGGATCTTCCCAATTTGGTCGTCAACATAGCCCAACGCGCGCGACCGAACTGTCAAATCACTGCGCATCATACGGAATGTAGCATGGAGGTATCTACATCGTGGATATGCTGAAGCGTGCTCTCGCACGAATCGTACAGTATATGGTCATGAACCCTCATAGGTTCTCCGAGTCCTGGATACAGTGTGAGGGGAGGTATCTACCTAGACTTCTCGAAAAATGACTCCTGGTGGCATTTCATTGCTTCTAAAGCTGCAATCTAACATCAAATGCGTCAAAGCAGGTTTTCAATGATTGTCAGACATCTATTATTGCTGTCTATTATATCAGTTGCATCTCAGAGCATTACCCTAATCAAGCATGAATCACTCTATTCATAGAGTTAGAAGTTTCTTTCCCTCTTCTCCAATGCCTTCGCAGTTTCCGTTGCTCCTTCAGCCTTCGCCGGTTCAACCGCTGCACCCTCTGCTTTTGCTGGAGCTGCTGCCTCGCCAGCTGGTTTTGTGGCTTCACCACCGGCTGGTGCTGGCTGGGCCGCCGCGGTTCCATTACTGAAGAGCTCCGATCAAGTCAGCTAGTCCCTGAGCACCGCCTGAGCCTGTGGTTTTTGGTGGAGCGGCACCTCCGGCTGTGGAAGCTGCCGTGCTTGAGTTGCTCTTTGTCGATCCTGCTCCATTTACTGCGTTCAAAAGGTCTATGAGCCCTTGGGTGTTGCCTCCGCCTGTTGAAGATTGTGGTGCTGTTGATCCAACTAGTTGGGTCGAGCATCGACATCAGCATCATGTTTTGAAAAGGTGCGAAAACGCGAGTGATATAGCCATAGGGAATTGTGTGTAGACACAGGTTCAATCACAATGTATTCGCAACGCGCTGTGAAGTATGTTTCGAAGTTGCTTACCTGGTGCTGGTGCGACTCCGCCTTCCGTCTTTGCTGGAGCCTCTGCGGCTGGTGCTGCCTATTCATAAGAATCTCAGCTATAGGCTCTCATAGGACGACTATAGAGACTATAAAGTCCGACGACTGAAAGCTGGAGTACGTAGCGTAATGTAGACATTCTCCATTTCCATCTGTGAAAAGTTTCCCAATGGACAGAAGTATCCTTACCGGTGCTGGAGCCCCGCCGGCTGGCTGTGCGCCCTCTGCTTGTGCTGGTGCAGCTGCCGGTTGAGCGGGATTTGCTGCTTCGGGTTTCGCAGGCGCTGCATCACCAATTGTGATGCCCGCGCTTCCTCCAACATTCGTTGTTTGTCCTTGAGCATTAGTCGTGATGCCGGTCTCTCCATCAATTTTCGTAGATCCGTCGTCATCCACTAATTAACGGTCAGAGAGTTGTAGTCGAACTGAGCATGAGAGGACAAACCAATGATTCCATTCTCTCCCTCGAGAGTGACCTTTGCCGGACGAGCCAGTACTTGGACACCAAGTGTCAATGACAAAGCAAGGAGTGTGAACTTCATTGTTACGTTTGTGTCTATTCAAAACGGAGATACGTCGCTAAGATCAGGAAAGAAGATAAGAAAATGATGAATTAACTTGGCTCGCAAGTAAAGAATTAAACTGAGAGACTCGCTTGAACGATCTATTAGAGTGAAAGCAATGTGAGAATGAGAACTTGAAGAGGAGAAATGAATGGACCAGCATATGAATAACGGAAAAACTCAAATCCTAAGTCTCAGTTCCAGCGGGGCGGACAGCGAACTATTTCATCACTTCCTCGCAACAAGAAACGCATTATTCACACTGTAATTCGGACTTTCAGATCTGAGAAGCTTGGCGAAGTGTGAGGCTCTTACAGCCACATCATCAACGTCGGGGGTCTGTCACTTGGCTAGGAAGTCTAGACCTTAGAAAGGTGAGAAAACTGCTATTGTCTGGTTGTCATTTTAAGACGATGAGGTAGCGCTTGAACCTTGGCAAAGGGTTGGAACGTTAGATGCCAAAAATGGTGTGAAGTGTGTTTGAAACGAGTTCGCTTAGATCCAGCCAAGCAATTGATGGACGTGCCCCTTTTGCCCTGGRGGCAGATCATGCGAAGCGAATGAGATCATGAGTTGATATCTCCAGGATTTGTTGTTCATCAAATGGGTGCTTCGCGTTGTTCAGATATTCGTATTCTTCAGATTGACGGAAACAAGGTGCTTTCAAGTTGTGAGGGGAACTGACTTGCATAAATAACAGGTGTTATAGCATCGGGATCTAATCCATTTCCCCAGAGTCATTCCTATAATACTCCCATACTTTACCAACTGATAAATATCTCCTCTGATGCTCTTAGCTATCAAATAAGTTTAGCGTATCTAGCGAGGGTCCAGTGAGAAATGCGAATATAGGCAGCCATGATTTCTGACCAAGACTAGTTGAGTTCATAATAATCTAATTCGTAGATTCAAGGTTCTGATGGCAAATTCGGTACCGAAATTCACTTACAGCATAAGTACTTAGTAAAGCTTAGTATGAGAGCGAAGTCTTGTTGCCCGTCAAAAAGAAATGAATTGAACTATGTTCAGACCTCTGACTAAGACACCACATTTTGTACATCTTCAGTAGCAGTCAATGACAATGTAGCCACAAGAACTCAAGAGAGAGTAAAATACAAACTATTGATGATATGTCCGGGAAAGAACTKAAAGTATGTACTTAGTAAGTTAGTAAGTACTAAAGTATTGTGGGTAGCGTTAACGTCGTCGCTTAAAGTGCCGAATCACGGGCGATGACCCCACCAAATTGTGGGCTGCCGGAAATTTCGGGGAACCAGCCAGCGCTCCAGCCAGCGTTTACGACCACTCCTTCTCGATTCTCATGACAATACCAAGCATCTGAAAGCAAGACCCTTGTCAGTATCAAATTGTAAGCCATTTGATCAGTTTGTACCCGGAACATCATCGAAAATATTTCAGTCTGCTTCAAGTAGCAAACACAGCAGGCCAGCAGCCATGACCCAAGCCCAGATCCGCCGAAGGATTTTCGATGAGATGACGTACGGGACTGAGATTGGTAGAGACGACCCAGGATCGAATATTCGCACACTTGCCTCCGACATAACAGCTGTCGTGATCAGTGCGAACGGAGCGTGTCGCGACAAAGGCACGACAGAGGCTCGAGCCAGCAGCGGCGTATTCTGGGGAGAAACGTCTGATCTCAACAGCAGCACGCGCGTCCCGCCGGAGTATCCTCAGACAGTGCGAGCCGCAAAGCTATACGCTATTGAAATCGCGCTGATGAAGATCATTGAGAACCTCAACAAGCCAATTTTTGAAGTTCCGAAGCAGTTTTCGAGGGTGGTGCTTATTGTGGATGGGCCGTATGTGAAGAATGCTGTTTGTGGCTGGATCTGGGATTGGGAGAGGGCTGGGTGGAAGGAGACTGATGGAAAGGCGGTTGTTAATGGAGAGTCCTTTAGACGGATTCATGATCATATCACGAACCTTCAGAGTCAAGGGGTCGAAGTGAATCTTTGGGACAGACCAAAGGAAGAGAACACGAATGCAGAAGAGTTAGCAAGGCAGGCAGTCTTTTGATAATGGAAAGGGTCGAGGAGTACCCCGTCTCAAATATGTCCGTTCCCTTTCCCTATTGCGCAAAGATGAATTATGAGTACATCACAATGCTTGCCCAAGAGTGGCTGAGAGAACAAGCAAAACAGGCTGGGGGCTAGGGGGGGGATGAAGTTCGTAAGAAGRAGATGGCCGATTAGACATGGCTACCAGCTCATCGCAAGAGCGATTGGAAGGTAGGATGTGCACGCGAAGTTGGGGGCCATGCCCAGCCAAAACGTGACTACTGGGGAGAATGAGGCTATGAGACATGACGAACTGCAGYAGCAGGCAGAGGCGGTCTGCGCCGCYACGAAAGATTAAGATTATCKACACAAGTTTCTGGTCATAGAAAGTCTCATTGAATATCACAAATACACTCCTCACGATGCTCTTCTTAGATCTGCCTCTCATTATTGTACGGGACATATTCATACATGTCGTGCGAACCGCAAGGATTCCTGGAATATTAGACATCCGCGGGGTAAACCGTAAGCTTTAGACAACTCGTGGAAGGATACTACTTATTCTAAGCCTATGCAGGCGTATTCGAAATTGAGATTACAAAGCTTCTTGCGAAGTTTCGGCTCTCTGATTATAATCGCTACTCCCATCTCGGAGTGATTGAACATACCAACAAGTATGGAAAGTTCCGAAAATTCGTACCCCCAGTCTTCCAACTGCGTCTCGCTCTCGAGGTTGTCGATGACAGGTATGACGGTCAAAACGAGGTGGTCTTTAGGATACATGCCGTCACGAACGACCTCGTATCACGAATTAGCAAGTTCTCGGAGTCTGTCGATCGATCTGAAGTACTACATAATGTCACGAAGACAGCCTTGATGGTGCTCAATCTCGACGCGATATCACAAGACATGTCGCCTAGTATGCCTAGTAATTCTTGGACAGCAGAGAACGAAACAGAAGTTCTTAGATCTAGTTTCATTGTAGCAATGATGTCAGACTATACGAATGTTTGCGATGCCATGCTCCGCAAAGGTCTGAAAACGGACTTCAAAACGATTGCCTTTGGAGAACCATTATCCATGGCGACGCTCAAAGGGAGTTGCAAGTTGATGGAATTAGTCATAAAGCACGGCGCCAAGGGCATTCAAGGCCCAAACAATTGTACCGCTTTGCAAACAGCGGCGAGAAAGGGCAGTGTTGCGATGGCTTCGATACTGCTATCACCAGATAATAATCGGATCATATCGGATCTTAATACCCATGCGGCCTTTGAAGATGCGTTAGCAAACAATCACGTTGAAGTCTCAAATATAATTCTAGAAAGAGGAACCCCAAAAGATCGTCGATGCCTTCGCCTGTCGCCATGGACGATTCGATCTGGTTACAGAAGGATTGCGAGCCGGTTGTCTTCCGAATACGTGGGGGCTCGACTCCAGGATACCTCCAATCGTGGGCGCGGCATTAGGAGGCCATACCAAAATCATTAAACTTCTCTTAAACGAAGGTGCGAGCGTGAGGTATCAGGACGATGAAATAATGGATGCATTTGCACTTGCGGCGGAGAGTGGCCAGATTGAAGTCATGAAAGCATTGATCAAGATGGACTTACATCTGTTCTGTTATCAACATGAACGCCGATCTAGCGCTGATATTGCATTCCAAGCGGCGGCACGGACTGGGAAGATAGAGGAGTGTCGAATGTTGTTGAAAAATGGATTTATTTTCAACGCCCCAGAAGCTCAGAAATGTCGCTATGTATCCCTAGAACAGGCCATACAAGAGGACAGACCGCACATGGTTCGATGGTTGATTGAATCTTGTGGATTGAAAGCATCTCAAAATAATGAGGATGATTATACATTGGTACCCATGTGGGTTGCAGTGCAGTACGAAAGAGCAGAGATTGTAGAGCTCCTCTTCGAACTGGGAGCAGCGCCTTTAGAGTTCCGTGAAAAAGAAATCAGGCGAGCATTTCGATCTATTCCGCGAAAGAGGAGAGAGACATTTGAAATACATCGTCGTTGGAAAGAAAAGCGGCAACGAGAAGCTGAAATGATGGGAGCAACGCCGATGAAATCCAACGAGAAGGACAGTTCCTCGAGGTAGACGCAAAAATCTGTTTCGACATATCAATGAAATAAATGCTAACTTTAAGTAAGCATTCGATTTCAGAGCATGAAACATGCACTTACTCGAGTCAAAGCGTTTTGCAAGCTGAAGAGTGTGGGGCCCCGAACATCAACATGCAAGAGCTGCTTAAAAGCTTCAGAAGAGGTCAGTTTCCGAGCATAGATAATGCTTCATTCTAGGCCTGCAGCTTGAAGTACACCATTCTCATGTTAGCATACTTGACAAGCTTGTCCGTGAATAGAAATAACATATTTTTAGGCTAGGAGGGCCAACCGTGCTTCAATAACCACCTTTGATTACTATACACCCTCACCGTAGATTATTGTTCGTCTCGCCAGGCCGACGTTGCGCGATCCAGACTTACAAACGTTGCGAGCATCATGGCCAAATTTATTTATACTGTGGATATCATGTATCACATCTGTCAAGKTAGAACTTGGAAATCAATGATCTCATGATTTTGTGATTGCTTCGCATGGATACTGTACGGCCTTTACTAATCATATCCACATTCCGTGACACAGCCCGACTGGGCAAGCAAAGCGTCTTTTAGGCGACCTTTGAAATCCAACGAAGGACTCTGTAGAGAAACATTGAGTCCAGCTTAGATGCAATCGTAAGATGAGAGATACATCGAGGCCCACATCAGCTGTCGCCGGCCATATGGCTAGACTGAAGGTTCCCTGAGAAAGTCGACGTTCGTGTTCAGCCAGATCTGAGGTAGATTGAAGTCCCTTATTTCTGAAAACTTTCATATGGTCCCATGTTAGTAGCAACAAGTGTTCTGGGCAGTTATGGTGCAATTGTCGACGACTGGAGGTAGAATGGCTTGTGGTGATGCGTTCGAACGCTAGATTTAGTCTGGACCAAAGTGGGTAGGGGCATGCTACTCGTAGATCGTAGCCAATGGTTAGCGCTAGTGTATCCGCAATTATTTCGCGAAATTAATAGTAAATCTCTTAAGCTACTTACTCGTCTAAGTACTTACTTTGTTACTTAAGTACTTA
>QYAH01000590.1:0-11293 GCA_003988945.1 Chaetoscypha palmicola
AATATATTTTTAACTACTATTAGAACACCTAATAGTACTAATCGTATAAGGATTAGTCCCTTATTAAAATAATAAGTAAGGTGTAGAAAAGTAGAAAAGAATATAGGTAGAAGGAAGGAGTAGAGCTCGCTTTTTATTCTAAGCTGCACCCCTGATTAGACACGTGACACGTAAAATCGGCGTATTTATGTCGCCCTATAGACTGCCAAAGTAATCCCCGAGCATCGCAATGGAATGTACACACCCGGCTTAGTATCGAAGGGTTTTAACTCTGTCAATTGGTTGATGATCTTTGGTATCCTTCAGGGCAGGGTGTGAGAATCAGGCCGATTCGCATGTCGGAATAATTTTCTCTCGTCTGAGGCCATATATGGCCGGGTGGTCTATGTCCGTCTCCTCTTGAGTCGGCGCATTTGAAACTCTTAATGTGGAGGTGTTTAAACTGTCTTATCGATTAATTTTTTTCTTTTGGTAATCATTTCTACACCTCGAGCCTCGCATTTTTATCATGGCTCTAGAGAATGTTGCTACAGTGGATTTAGAAGGTAATCTAAACCTTCCAGGCGCAATTTCGGAGGAACCAAAGATATCACAAAGCCCTGGCTTGGAAAGTCTAGAGGTTACAGCTGTAAGGGAACCAAGTCCTGAAGCTTCTCCGAAGTATGACCTCACAACCACAATCCAACCATTACACGGATGGCGACTTTATGTGGTAATGTTCACGTATGCCCCCTTCCTGATCTGTTTATCCGGCTAGATGTTCGGGAGAGGTCTGATCTTAACATCGCAGCTTATGTCTTGGTCTGTTCTTGGCTACTGTCGAGACTTCAATCACTGCAACGGCCTTGGTGTCAATCGGAGACCATTTTCATGACTCCTTCACGGTATTGTAGTCGATTCATTACGATGCCTCAAGCTGTCTGACCACTAAATGTGCAGACAACGTGGGTAGTACTTGGATATCTCCTCTCATATATGGGTTTGTGTAAAGCATGATTTTCTCGAAGATAAGTGCTAATGTAATGTCGGGGCAGGCTTCTCCATCATCTTCGCTCGAGTCTCTGATGCCATCGGTCGCAAATTTGCTATTGTTACAGCATGGTTTATTTTTGCGACCTTCTCTTTAGCCAGCGGTCTCGCTACCTCTCTGGGCCAACTAATTGTTTTTCGAATCATACAAGGGGTGGGAGGGTCAGGCTTGTATTCCATGACAATGGTAGTTCTACCACAAGTCACTCCAACGAGACTTTGGCCGGTGATGAGTGGGTTGATAGGAGCAGTGTTCGCTTGCTCAAGTATTATAGGTTATTGTCACCTTCGCTAGAACTATGGAACAGTGATTTGTATTGACAACAAACAGGACCGGTATTGGGTGGCGTCATCACTGAGAAGTCATCGTGGCGCTGGATTTACCTTTACAATGCTCCCGCTGCGGCACTGATCATCGTCCCATTTCTCATAGCATGGCCAAAAGACACGCAAAAGAAGAGTCAAAAGCGTACTCTACTTCTGAATGAGCTTGACTTTCCCGGCGCAATTCTTCTTCTAGGAGCATCGACACTACTGGTTTTCGCACTCCAGCAAGCTGGTGGCAAACGATACGAATGGGATAGTGCAACCATCCTTACCAGCCTTGTGATCTCTGGGGTGTGTTGGGTAGGCTTTGTGAGCTGGGTTTGGTGGTTGGAATTTGGCGAAAAAGCTATCAAGATGAAAGCAATCTTTCCAATGTCTACCGTAATGAAGAGACCTACCGGCTCCGCAATACTGTGAGTTCGGAGACTGCGTTATCGGTCGACATTTGACCAACAAGTCTAGGATGGGTTTTCTCAGCGGTTCTCCCTTGTTTGTTGTTATAATCAACTTGCCCACTCGCTTCCAACTCGTGAATGGATACTCTCCGATTGTGAGTGGAGTGCATCTATTGCCCTTTCTTGGGGCTACAGCTTTCGGTATTTATGTGAAAATCCCCATCAAAGTCGTTAATGACAATCAATAGGTAGTGGACTAGGCGGCGGCATATCATCGAAGAAAAACCTGACCTCTCAGACATTGATGGCGGCTTCGTGTCTCATGACTGTCGGTTCTGGACTCATGTCTACGCTCTCAACAAGTAGAACGATAGAATCGGCCCAGTATGGGTATCAAGTAATCCTAGGCCTAGGTGTTGGTCTTAGCTTTTCCTCCCTAACATTGATGATTGCCCTCGCAACTGATTTCGACAAAGTTGGTAAGAAAACCAATACTTGTTTTAGATCCGAACCCCCAACTGACAGGTTTCTCAGCCTCAGCGCAAGGCGCACTAAATCAGACTCGTGCCCTTGGCGGCTCAATTGGTCTTGCCATCGCAACCATTCTTTTGAATCACCGCCTCGAAACTTCACTGCCCTCTATCCTCTCGCCGACCGAGCTTTATGACCTCCAAAGATCTGTCAGCACTATAACAAACCTCACGCCGTTGCAGCAAGTTGCGGTGGCTCACTCCTTTGGGCAGAGTTTTAATGACCAGATGAAGCTTTGTCTGGGATTTAGTGCGCTCAGTGTCCTGGTGGCGATTAGTACATGGCAGAGAAATCCTGCGAGCATGGAGGAGAATAGAAGGAAGCAAGCTGCTCTTAAAAAAGCGAGTGAGAGCCAAGGTGGTGTGCAAGCTAGCTAGTCCTGCTATCTGCTGTTCAATTCACGTCACTAAAAGTGTTCCCTCATCACATCTCGCTCGACTTGATTGCTTGCCATCCTTGTTTAGGCTACTCACATACTAGCATGAGAGAAAATTATTCCCGTCATTTCTCGGTAGACATGTCTCGTTGGTCACTACACACCGCTACTTCTCGGCCAAGATTGAGCTATTATATTTCCAAGTAAAGCACTCCCAGTCACATACGACCATAGACTAAGGAGAATTGGGCATCCCGTCCGCTCTGCCATACACAAGCCTTAGATCGGTGGATTAGTAGTTGGGTGGGTGACCACCAGCGAATACCCACTGTTGTATGTTTTTTTTGGGTTGGGGGGGTAGGGGAGGGGGGACTTTTTCCCTCTTTGCTTCCTTACCTGACGGCGGGTCTTCAGACCTCCTGTCCTCAATGAATGCATGGAAATTCATCATGAGACAGTATATTCTCTAAATCAATAGTGGAGAGAAAGAGTCGTTGTAGGAGAAAGCTTCCGAGGCGTCGAGATGTTTCCTTGTGAGCGCAGCGGCGTCGTATCACGTAATATACTCAACGACAATATTAATACTGTTCGACTATATACTTCACTTCCATCTAATGGCTTAGTAGTCAAATTTCATGTAGCTGCAGAACCTTTTGATCGGATATGATGGACAGGTACTATGACGGTCCTCTTCTGTTTAGTGTTGATAATAGGGGCATATATCCTTACCGAGAGAAATTGTACTAACAGACGAAAATCTCAGGTAAGGCCATTTGTGCTATGGTCATAACTGTAATTAGTCAAAGAGTGAAAAACTAAATGTCCTGCTAGTTCATATTATGATATAAGTCACGTTACAGTCGAATTGTTCTCAAAGCCATTCGTCAAGTCATCCTCGTGGTCTTGAAAGTGTAGCATCTACACCTTCGCCGACAATCTTCTTCAAGATCGCACAACTCCTAGTACATGACCGTGTTTCAAAAGCGTCGCTCAGCATGCTGATTTTCTGTGCAGACCAAAGGCAACACCTCGGCTTAGTCGCACAAGTATTGGCGTTTGATGAAAGTTGAAAGCTTACATCGGTTACACTCTTCTCGTTTGTGATGAGGGCATTGGAGCGTATAAGCTTTCATCTTCACATAACAAGTCATGCTCGCAAGATTATATCTCCCACATGCCTCCAGATTCTGTTCTTTCGCCGTATATTTTTCCAATCTCACTCGTACAACTGCTGTGTTCCCACTTATAATACTTTCTAGTATGTGATGACTAATGTCATCAATGTTTAAAGTTCTAGCGAACTTTCCCAATTGGAAAATGCCTATACCAGAGAGCTCGAGGGTCTTCCTGTCTGAATAATCGTTCCGGATGGTCCAGGCGCAAGCTACCGTCAAAACGTCTGCGGCTTTTGCCGATGCAGCAAAAGGTAACGGACGGTTTCGTGGTGTACCTGAAACTCTGATGAAATGCTCAGAAACTTTTAGTCGACCAATTCTGACCATCTCGTATATAGTGTCAATCATCTCAGCGATTGGGCGTGATCTTTCCACCGGTCGCTGGCGAAGTACTTCACAGAAAGGAGAAATATATGATGTTTCTGATAAATTTAGAGCACAATGGGTAACCAGTGGACACATGTCTAGTTTTGTAACAGCGACCTCGAAAAGCGTGTCCATGATCTCCTCAGAGACCGCGATGTAGGATAATTCTTTAACAATTTCCCAGTCCGTAGACAGATAATAAGACACTCGGATTTGTACCGAAATTGTCGATCGATCAGGAAACATTTCGAAGGCTGGAGGCTCTATGTTCCCTGTCCATTCTTTTTCGAGCTCGAAGAGTGCATCGCGGTTGAAGAATCGTAGTCGCTTCAAGGCTAGGCTATGAAGAAGCTTTCCGACGAACAGACGAGCCTCCCACTCGTCGTCAAATGACGTCAAAAGTGATTGGTAATTTGTTCTCGATATAATTAACCCTTTCAAACGGTGGATCGTATTTCCTGCACTTCTGATGTTTTGGTGTGCGCTGATAAATTTGCTGTCTAATGGTGTGCCGTGCCAGACTTCCCATCTATCATCGAGATATTCCTCATGTGATATCGAGGCCAAGTCGTTCGAAAGATCCAGAATAGGTGCATTTCCTGGATTGAAATACATGATCTTCATAAGAGTTGGGTCTGACTGCGATGGAAACGAAACTTGTAGAATAGGATAGACAGAAGCACTAGAGCATGATGGGAAATCATTGAATATATGGGTGATGTGGGACATCACTCTCACATCTGGAAACCAAAATACACCTCGGTGAAACACCAACTTTCGCATATCATGCGAAAGCGCTTATAATCGGTCAACTTCGTATCATTGACCTTGTCCATGCAGAATCATTGTTCTATGAGCGGAATATTGTGTTTTCTTCGGCATCTAACATGCTATTAAATCGTGATGTACACAATCAGTGTCGGAGTATTGAGCGAATCCCGTCTGCAAATAACAATTTCGCGTACCAATAATGGAAATAAGTAATATATTCCGCCCAGGAATCAACATCATTGATGGGATTGCAGCGGAAATGTTCAAGCCGAATTTCCACTTCTTGCGGTTCTGAACTTTCGGGCTTTTGGGTTTCTGGGGCACTCCGAACGATGGCAAATCTCTGACAACCCCCAAAAGAACCCATATCCTGACCAAAGCAGAAGTCAATGTAACTAGGAGTCATATCGGACTCCTTACGGATACAATGGTCGGTATGCTTGAAAACACCAAAAAGAATATCTCCAAGCGGAATAAATGTGCTTGCTGGTATTTGGGATTTCTTCCAAATTATCTTCTGGTCCTCGGCGGCGGTAAAACCTAGAGCAATGTCAATGAGCCTTCCCAGAAATGCTTTAGGAACACATTTACCTGTGAAATTAACCGGGAATAACTTCCAGATTCCCATCCTCATTATCGTCCGTTCAAAGGCGAACACCCAGCCCCCGAAAAACCCTTTCGTGAAGAGTCCTAGGATCGCTTCGTCGTTTAGGCCACGCATTATTTCCACTGGCAATTTCATGGAAACCACATCTGTTGCTACGCGGTGACCTCGGGGATTGACCAATCCCATAGATCTAGAAGTCAAGAAACGATCTGGTAGCGAATATGTGAACGTTTGAGAACGAAGGATATTGATGAAGGAGTCTTTCTGGTGCAAGCCGAGCAACCAGATTGCAGGCTGCGCGACAATCTCTGCTATTGATGATACCGGCATGTTTAGAAGCTCGACTCCAAGGGATCCTTTCTGTTAGAAGAATAGGAAAATATGAACACATGGACTTTCTCGAATGCAAAGTGATTCTGAGTTGGAGGCTGAGAAGTCATGCTGACTGATAATTACAGACTATGGATGTTCTCGGATGGAGGGTCCGGGTTCTTCCGTGCTGCCTTACCGAAGTGCAGGTGACGCCCTCCTTTCCATCCATTATATACGGTTCACGCGATCTTGGACGGGCAATTCTTGTTCTTCATCTTATTATTGTGTTTCAGGAGAACTTCAATTACTAGTGATACTTTACATTCTTTATTCCTCTCATACGTACATAAATACTTAAGTACTAAGTACTTTGGTACCAAGGCTAGCAGACTAATTGGCGGTCGGGTCATGCACTTTCTTTCCTCTTCTTCTAAATGGATCTGAAATGTGATAAGTACATCCTGTACCTCTTTGGTATTATGCTCAATGGCAAGAGGTGATTCTTCGCGCAAAATTAAAGACATACGAAAAGTTGAGCCCTAGATGCAATTTCTTCAGATGCATGGCAGTCATTCGCGAATGTGTCGTCAAAACATCAGAAAGTACTAAGTCTATCACTTTACTACTTTGAACTGCCCGTGTCCTACGTTTTACTTTCTCAAGTTGCTCAATTAATCGTTCCAGTCATCCTGCATTCCAGATGGAGAACTCTACCACATTCCAGGGAATCTTCCATGACTGCTCCAATTGGATCCTTGTTGAATGATCACGCTCTCGTGATATTTTGACGTTCATTTCGTTTAGCGACGAAGGAGTCGATGAGATTTCCCTTATCCCTGTTTAAAAGCAGGTGATCTGACAATTAACCTTCAATTTGTGGGGTATATCAATCTCGCGCCACGAGACATTTCCACCGGGAGATGGCTTTAGCCATCAACACTCAGCTCTACGGCAGTCATTTCATAGGCGAGACCGAAGAATGACTTTTCGCCAGCCAATTACAACAGTTACTGAAGCTCATTATAGTTGAAGGTTTCCAGATCTTCACGGCCGGCAGTTAAGCTTGATGCCATGATGGGATGGTATGTTGCATTCAGTTTATTAAGAAGGCTATACTCATTCTTCATAGTGAATAGTTCAGTGTGGAGGCTCGAAAAAGGAGTGCCATCCAAAACTCAAAAGCGATAAACCTCTTGTGCTTTCCAGCTGAATATCGGTATATTTTCCAACTTGCAAATATTACTTTAGCTCTGATCTAGTCGTCGCAGATACCACAATGTATCTGAAGTTGTTTCTAGCAACCGCGCTTCTTGCGCAAGACGCGATGTCTCAAGGACTAACTATGCTTCGTTTCTCGTGCTCCCAGCTCTCAATCGAACGTCTTGATCCTGTCGGAACACCAGGTTTAAATCCGTCTCCGCATCTTCATCAAATTGGGGGTGGTGATTCTTTCAATGTATCCATGGAGCCTGGACTCCATGATCCTGCCGCACTATCTACTTGCACGACTTGCACATTCTCAGAAGACTTTTCGAATTATTGGACAGCAGTCCTTTATTTCAAAGCTCGCAATGGAACTTTTAAACGCGTTCCTCAGATGGCAAATCAGGGTCTCACCCAGAACGGCGGGATGACCATCTATTACATTCCGTCCTACGATGGGAGGTCAACAGTCACTGCTTTCAAGCCGGTAAGTAACTTCGAAGACCACTGACCTCCATAATTAATGCTTGGTATCAGGGATTCCGAATGCTCGTCGGAGATCCTGCTTTACGAAAACCTCTCCCCGGAAATGCAGAACGCGGACTCTGTCATCGCTGCTTTGGTAAGAATATGAACCCATTTGGAGGTGCACCATGCACAGGTAACGCAAATTCGAACCCACCTGATACCACTACACTGCCTACGAAGGCATGTGACGGTGGCATTAGAACACAAATCACATTCCCGACGTAAGTACTTCTCTTCTTTCCATTGCTATTGGATGGAGACTGATGAGACGGTAGATGTTGGGATGGCAAGAATCTCGACAGTCCGGATCACAAGTCCCACGTCGCATACCCGACCACTGGAACATTTGAAAGTAATCCAGGACCGTGCCCAGCAACACATCCAGTAAAGATTCCACAGGTCATGTATGAAGTGATGTGGGATACGTCTAAGTTCAACGATAAGAACCTCTGGCCTACCGATGGGAGCCAACCGTTTGTGTATAGCATGGGTGATGCGTAAGTTCCTCGAAGTTATTAGCTAGTGGGTCCACTCAGCTAAGGTACTTATTTGAATTGTAGTACGGGACACAGCCAGCACGGAGATTACGTATTTGGCTGGAAGGGAGACAGTTTACAAAAGGCTATGGATGCGAAGTGTAACATCGCATGCTCGCAACTCAAATCTCAAAGCGCCCAAGCGGCCATGCAATGTAGTAAGCCTGTTACTGTTCAAGAACCAGTAGATGGATGTGAGAACCCCTTCTCCCATAGACTTGCTCGCAAAGATTCTAACGCCAATGATAGGGCTGCCCTCGCTTCCTGGTAACTTGCAGGTCACAAACTAATCGAGTTCATAATGTTTGGTTACGCGCCTCAGGTGGAAGAAATAATTGAACAAGATCAAGTCGAGCTAGCCATATAAGGATGGATACAGTATCTCGAGTCTCGGCGTTGTCAGTACAGAAAGAACACCTTATCGCCCCGTGAACCTCAAAGGCGAGACGTTTCTTTCTAGAACCATGATGGAAATCCTAATAGGATTCATATTACATCCTGTTCTACCTCGTTGGCGCTCGCTTCTGTCGGCCCATATGAACCAACGCAGGCCTCCCAGACATTTGAGAGTAAGGAGGCTAGAGTAAGGAGGCTTGAAAGAAGCAGAAGTGTTCACTGTCGGTGTGATCAGTTCCTGGTCTGTTGATCTTGAGCAGCCGTTCCTTCTTTTGGTTCCCGCAACTCTGTTTCTTTGTTCAAGGTCAAACGAGTCATTTGTATTTCCGAGTACTCTTTGTTTAAGGAAGACATCCGTCCACGGTAATTTTCTTTGATGTCACTAAATACAGGCGATAACTAAGTCTTATTTCTTATTATTCTTAATTTTATTACTATTATCCTAAATGTTGATGTTGCTCAACAGACCCAACCCAATGAGACGAACGTTGTGAAATATTCTAGAGTTCATACTCCCAGTATTCCACCTTCTTCGGCCACAAATGTGTATCTATTTATGTTGAGTAGCTCGTTGCGGTCCAATGACTCTCGGTGATAGGCAGACCACTTGTTCTCTCCGCCATCTCTTTCACCTTCTTTTGGTGTTCGAGTCTCGAGTCTCGGATGCGATTGCAGCGACTACAATCCCGACGGCACCCATCTTCGGCTGAGGAGGGGCATCGTTGGATGTGTTTGGCGCATGGATACAGACTGAAGTATTTGTGACCTTTACAATTTTGTAATGGCTCGTCACTCAGTACTTTTTCTGTCTCAGCAACTTTTGCCAGGGCTTTGCCGACGGAATTACCTACTTTGGACATGATTGGCGGTTGTTTGGTGAGCTTGAATGGTGAGTATGGTTGAGAAGTGTGATTGCAATGTGTGCTGCACTTTTCGGATGGGGAACGTTGAAGGGGTAGATGTCGTCGTGATATATTCTCTGAAACTTGTTGTTCTCGTGTGCGACGATGGTAATAATTACACTGTCTAGAAGTCTTCAACCTTGAACAGAAGGCGAGCTGAATACACTCTCTACAGCTAGCATTAGTGAATGTTCACGGCGCGAATTTCTGAAAGTCATGGCTCTTCCGAGATACAACAGTCTTTGACATCGGTCTTTTCAGGCTTTCGACTCGAACTCCATTCTCAAACCACTGTCTCGGCTAAGATAGAAACAAAGTGCAAATTCAAATATGCCTGACATCTGTTCTACGATGAAACAGCCGTTTAAGAAGTGTTTTAGGAATAAGATCGGCTGTTTTCGAAGCCACTAGCAATGGAGCAGAAAACTCAAAGGGAACCTCAACGGCCCAGACCGCCTATGCCCCGCCAATTTTATCAAATAGATTGGTAGTCCATACATTTTCCGAGTGCCCAAGAGTTCTTTACCAAAAACTGGGGAGTGTTCTCGATACCTGAAAGGCAATATATTCCCGGCATGCTTATATGCCGGAGAGGGGACTTGCCTTTCCAAGACAACGAAAAATCCGTAGAGTAGACTTGATGACCAACACTCATGCAATACCAATCTCCAAGGACATTCTGTGATCTACCACTGGGTTTGGTGCTGACAAAGGGCCTGTGAGTTCTTCATAGCTTACAGCGACGTTCATTAAACTTTGCCTTTCTACAGATTCTCCAGAACAAGGGTAGGTTGTGAATGCGACAAGGAATATGCCAGTCCCTCTAGTAGATTGGATCAAAACTGGTAACGTCAGCATGGCACTGAGATACATTGGGTCCCTTGTAATCGCCAGCGGCGCTCGTGTTAGCAATATTGGAATCTCTCAAACAACACCTAACTATTGATAACGCTGTTAGAAAACTGGATAGATCAAGAAGTATATATGGGTCTATTTGTGTATTTTGATTAGAAAACTCTCGCTGTTAGAATAGCAGCGATGAAAGTCTGTAGTAGATTACTCACCTTGATCGATCTTTCTATTTGATGAACTTGATATTATATGAACCGGAACTACCATTTCGTTCTCTAGCAGTGGCTCAGCAGTGGCTCAAGGTGTAATATCGAGAGTCAGACAGGACCTTGGAATGCCCAGGTGGTCCAAAGAGAGGTCAGTCACGCGGCGTCGCAAAATCGCCAATATAGCCACATGGTAGTAGATTGCCCAGGCGCCGAGGAGATTCATAATTTACAAAGATGTGTTACTAGGTATTGTTGTTAGTAGGTCTCTAGCGACTGACCAGGTGCCAGTGACCCAACCCTCTCGGGACAGTAGAGGGTTTTTGCATCACTTTTTTAATGTCTTTTACTACTCTATATATTAGAGTTGTGAGGTTCCTAGAGTAGTATAGCGTACGTATAAGGACCCTGGCAAGCTTGTAGTGTAGGACATCGATCCTAGTATAAAGTTGATTATATAGATCTACCCGAATTTCTAATACCTTGCCGGCGCCTATATACTCTATATAACTCTTATCTATAACTCTTATCTATAACTCTTATCTATAACTCTCTTCTATAACTCTCTTCTATAATACTATACCTATCTATTAGGAACATAAGGATATATCGTACAGAGTTAGCACATGACTAATGTCAGCTGACTATGTCAGCTAACTATACTGACTAACGTCATGTGACCAGACTCGGCTAGCCTGAGCTTCCCTTGTATACTTAAGCACTTCTCCCTTATACTCTCTTAGCTAGTTATCTCTTAATTATATATAATCAACTAGTTATT